>CAEFZX010008055.1:0-100557 GCA_903066825.1 Alfaro cultratus
ACAAAAAAGTGCAAAACAACTGAAAATACGCCTTATATTCTAGTTTCTTCAAAGTAGCAACCTTTTGCTGTGATTACTACTTTGCACACACTCTGCATTCTCCTGATGAGCTTCACGAGGTCGTCACCTGAAATTGTTTTCACTTCACAGGCGAGCCCTGTCAGGTTTTTCTACAATCTAATCTACAATTTTCATAGTCATGAAAATAAAGAAAGCCCATTGAATGAGAAGGGTGTGTCCAAACTTTTGGTCTGTACTGTAATTCAGAAAATTTTTCTCTGAATTTTGACTTTAATGGGCACCTGGCAACCTGGCAGCAACCAGCAGAACTAAAAGATTATTTTCGGTTATGATTATTTCATACAAAAAAGGTCTGCAATAAAAATTTATTTATATTAGTTACTTAGTAACAAGTTACTGACATCACTGCACACGACTGACGAAAACATTTTTGTTGACTTTTTTAAAAATGTTTTGAACTGGTGGGCTTTATTAGGAAGGTTTACATAGAAAAGATGCGAAGAGAGAAAGAGTTATGCATGCAGGAAAAAGTTTGAGGTCTGGAACCAAACCCCATATGGAGGACCATTATCCTTCATTTGAGTCATTGCCATAAAAGATGGATAACAGATATTTTGGTGATCCAGTTATTACAAGAGCTTGTTCGTGACATACACTTCTACATCCTAAAAAAGTGAATCAGGATCCATATTTGAAGTTTTAGAGCAGTTCTCATCAGAACAGCACCTCAATAGAGCCAATATCCTGCTCCAGAAACAAGGGCGGATCAGAGCAAAGTTTTACTATAATCATGTGAAGACAAAAATGCTACTGTTTTGAAAAGCCAGCCTATCACGTAACAACTTTGGAGGAGGAGAATGTCAGCTGGAAACTAAAAATGGTATTCAAGAAAACTGAAAACAACCTTTTTTTTTGCCATCTTTTAAAGGAACAAAGAATTTGCTGAGAGTCAGCATGACCGCTGTGAAACTCATCAAAAGACAAAAAAAAGTAAAAAGCATAAAAAAGCCTAACTCATTACAAAGACTATTTCCCTCATCTGCGTGGTTCACTGAAGGAGCAGATTGCAATTCAGTACTTCATTAATAATTGAGCATGTGAACAATGGCAGAGTGATAGTTCCATTGTGTTGAAGTCAAAGAATAAGGCACTCTGAATGCCAGAAGGAAGATAGTTATTATGCTGTCTGCGCTTATCAGCTCAAAAGTCTGCTGAAAACAAATTTGCATGAATAGCAGCGTCACTGAATAATACTTTGCCTGAGTCTGACTAAACAGGGATGCTGTGTTTGCAGTTAGTACCCTCCTTGTTGTCAGAGTCATCTGTTTGCTCCTGATTTCTCATAACAAAAAAATTCAAAAATAGATGTAATAAGATTTTATTCTGTGAATAAAAATATCAGCCGTTTGCAGAAACATGATGCAACACCTCGAACAGTCTGCAGTGTTACGAAAGATGAAGAACGTCACTCGTGTCTGAACTCAAACGATATGGATAAAATCCGACAGGCGGAAATTATCTGAGAGAGATAGGAGAGGAGAGTGAGCACACAGGAACGAGGGTGGGAAAAAAAGAAGTGAGGGCTTGTTCCAGGTCAAACCGACAGCAAAACAGCTGAAACAGGAGAAGGGAGGGGTGCTGAGGTCGACTAGGGCAAATCAAAGAACACATGGATTAAGGGTATTTGCCTGACTTGTGGTTAAACCAATTTTTATAAGGAATATCCGTTTGCAAGCACACCACAGCCTCCTCAGTTTTAATCACAATATCTGCAGCTTTCAACTGGGAGAATATTGTTTTAAGAAACTGAGAAAGAAAGTTAAAAAATTTTGCCCTTTTAAAACCAACTGCTTGTTCTAATAACTTTTATTTTTTTTAAATAACTTATTAATCAAGATCTGAAGCCCAAAGCAAAATGCTTTATTTTGGCTTCATATATACAAAATGCAGAGATAGGTTTGAATAAAAAGTCAGCTAAACAGCTTAATTATTACAGAACTAAGCTGTTCTATAGAACATGATTTAAAGAATCTTCAGATTTTACGTGATTAAATTGAAACATGATTTTCACCTATTGTTTTACCAAAAAAATGTGAAAAAGAGAGTGGAATGCATTTATATGTACCCATATAGTCTTAAACGGCAATCCCTATATCGACTAATTACCTTCAGCTTATGATAAAGTCATTGACCTGGGACCAGCTGACCCTTCTAACCCAACTATGAACTCTCGCTACACTGCTGCACTTAGGCTAAAAATTACTTCACTCAGTATTCAATCAGAAAAATCCCACTGCACATTTTACTACCTATGTATATATGTGTTTATTATGTGTGAATTTTATTAATTTTATTTTATGAGCTTTCACTTCTGAGTCCATTTGTACTGCTCAAGTGCTTTAAAATTGCCCCTGAGGGACAAATTATTTGAATTCAATTGAGTCTACACATATACTCAATGTAAATAAAGCTGTTCTGTTAAAGCAAGAAGGTTTTTTTAGGGAACAAACAAGATCATCAAGTACAAGGAACATAGCAGACAGGTCAGGAAGAAAGATGTTGGTGAACTTTAAAGAAGGGATTATATTTTCAGAGAAAACCTAAGTTTTGAACATTTCATTGAGCAATGTCTAATCCATCTTCTGAAAACGGAAAGAGCGCGACACAACTGCAAGCCAACAAATACACAGCTGTCCACCTAAACTGACAGGTCAGGCAAACAGCATTAACCAGAAAGGGAGTTAAATGGTCCGTAATAACCCAAAAATTCTATTAAAAAATATGTTATTTATCCCAAAGGGGGATTAACTGTTTTCATAGCTAGAATTATCAAAGTATCTTCAAAGACTTGTGGATAGTTATGCTGTGGGCAGGAAGGTTCTCCAGTAGCAGTCAGTCTTTCATCAAATCCGAAGAGGCCCCTGACTGTTGATGTATAACAACCTCATGAGTGTCATGACAATCCTGATGGCTGATATTTCACAGTAACATGTCCTAGATGGACTAATCACCTTCCAGGGTGTACCCCGCCTATCACCCATTGACAACTGGGAAGAGACAGCAGCACCCCTTGCAACCTCATTATATGGATAAGTGTGTAAGATAATGGATGGATGGATGAATGGATGGATGGATGGATGCATGTCCTATTTGACAGCGTCAGTTATTGGCAAGCATTGCTGATCCATCTCAATTTCTTTTGTTGCTCCTCTTTAAATCTGTCTGGCTATTTCATTAGAAAGCCAGGCAGACAGATGATTCATGCCCATTAGGGTTAATGGAAGAGATGGTTTGGACTTCCTTCTTTTCTCTGCTCTTTAGTCCTACTCTTTAGCCATGGAGATTAGGGGTTGTAGTTAAGGCATTAATTGAGCTTTTCAGAAGATCATCAGCTACTCCCACTTGTAAAAGCAACTCATTGTTGTCACGGTTACACATAATAACAATTGTCCAAAAGTAAAAAAAAAAATAGCAAGATCAAAAATCCAGAGGGATTAATTGTCCAAACATGCAATGCCTCAACCCAAAAAATAATGACTAAAAGTCTACAAAAACAACAAATCAGAACTAACAGAGCGACTCCAACATGAAGCTTGAGAAAGGAACTTAACAAATAGATTTTAAAGCAGATTTTGAGTACTGTTGCACAAAACCATATTTTTTTTTAGCAAATACAGCTCTAGATTGTGACCAACAGCATTTCTAATTGTAGATGTAATGCCCCCAAATATATAATCAAGATTTAACCTTTAGAATCTATTTTTTCCTTTCTGAATAATCTTTATTTTGTGCTTCTGTATTTTGTGAGTCACAACTCTCAGACAGCCCTATTTAACTATTTTTTATCATTAATCCCACTTTGGTTCTCCATCAACATATTGTGTGGAGCTCATTGACACTGTGTGAATGATACGGCCTACATTTTATAATTACCTTGACATGTCTCTCCCAATTACACAGTAACATCTATTTAATCACAGCAATATTATGATGCCCTGTGCTTACCTGTACTGAATATTTATATATATAGTTAGAGACAGGAGATCATGACCAACAGCTTTTTGATTAAAAGGAGACTGTTGGATTCTCCAAAGACAGGAGATAATTGATTTATTTGTCTTCAGAGGCACATTTTAGTAAAGAAGATAAGACTGAAATTAGAGACTGATTTTTGTTTTCATATGCAATCTCACAAGAACAGCTCTGATTATTAAAAAACTCAAGGGCCAGAATGCATCTCAGTATCCTATTTAGGACCATTTCTGGCATATTTACTAACATTGTGCCTTATACTGACCAAAGCCCAGTCCTAAAACTGTTGACCCCGTTGTTAAGAGTTCAAGGTTAGGCTTAGAGATAAAACTGTCTGGATTAGGCATAAATTTAGTTACTGAAATTAATTTAAGTCAATACAAAGTCTTAATATGGGTAGAAATACAAAATTGTGTGTGTGTGTGTGTGTGTGTGTGTGTGTGTGTGTGTGTGTGTGTGTGTGTGTGTGTGTGTGTGTGTGTGTGCGTGCGTGAGTGTATGCATGTGTGTGGGTGATTTGGGGACTTTGAATCTTTCCAAGCATTGCTGATAGAGCATAGAGTATGCGGTTTGTGGGTCAGTGGTGAGACATTTGCTTGCTTGTCCAAGCAAAAACCACAGGGCTCTGGGGACCAGTGAAACTGAGGGATTGACACATTAACAATAAGTTTCCCTGCAAGAAAATGAAAAGCTGTCAGTGTCAATAGGCATGTTGGCGATAGAATATTAGAAGTGACTGACAATCATTTGACCTGTGCCAAAGACCAGCACTTAGCAAAACTCTTGCCGATTAACCTGGCAAACCCAGCACTTTGCAAGCTTTCTCTGAACAGTGACAATCAACTGCATGGATGTCAGGCTTGCATATTATCAAACTAAATAATTCAGAATATTTATATTTATAGATTTAAATGTACTTACAGCCAGAACTTACAGTAAAAACGCAGATAAAAACCCAAACGCATCATTTATCTCTTTCAAGAACATTGGATATTTAGCACTTTCACTACTAGTGTTTTGTCCCTTGTACAAAACTTCTCATTACCTCATCCCCCCTAACACAAATGTTTTGTAATCAAGATTTTTTCCTATGTTTGCATATATCATTCAAATGAAAGCTATGTTTTTGGTACATATGCCAGGGATATGAGTAATTTGGTGCTGAACTGTTCTTTAGAATCATCTTTCTTCGTATTTTTTTGTGTCCTAACATGGATTCATTGCCATCTACTGACTCATGTTCCATTTAAAATTGTGAATTTATCTATTCTATTCTAAATTTTGATTTTTAAGAAAAATGTAAACTTAAAAGTATCGAAATGAGTCTGAACGAGTCCTGCACTGACATGAGCTAATAGGTCCCTCAGAGAGGAGACAGAAAGAAATAAAGATTTCAACCATCCCAAATGTAAAGGGGTGTAGATGCAAATAAGAATAATATTAATAATATTAATGGAAAGTCTTTTATTGCAAAAAAGAAAACAAAACAACAACAAAAAAATATAGTGTTGTAAAAATGATTTAAAACAATACTTTTGGTGAAGAATGATCAGTAATAAAGCTTTGGGTCTGTTTAAAAAATGTCTAAATAACTGACATTTATGGCCTGGGAATTTGAAGATACATAAATACTCAGAATCATACAGACAAACAGGTTTTATCTTATCTGCTGTTTTCCAATAATAAAAATGTTTCTGTCAACCAAAGGTAATAAATTCTAGTAAATTGCAGTGACTCTTTTTGCCTACAGGTAAGGCAGAAAGAGTTGGACATGCACCACTGACAACAGGCATGACATTTATTTAAGTCAGATCGAGCATGAAAACGAGAAGCTAAGACTGAAACACAGCATGAAGAGGGGGCCGAGGTACTGAGATAATTGGTTGAGCTGAACTGATTCAGAGCCCATATTTTTGTTCCATGCAGCCTTCCCTGACTTGTTTCTGCACATTATTACAGAGCTATAGTGTTTGCCTGGTTCTTTTCACCTTTCAGAGGCTTCAGCATCACCCTTATGTACATTTGTCACTGAGGTGGAAAAATCCAGAAGAACGATTGACTGAATTTGCGTAGGTGCTTGTCAACTAATAAAATTATAGATATCTTTAGTCTAGACAGAAGCTGTGAAGGGTTTCTGTTGCTTGTGAAAACCACAACCTGACTGAAAACAAGCTACTCTGTCAGTTTAACATAAAGAATACACATCCAATCTCTTAACTCTTGTTTTTTTAAGATATTTACTTTTGTTTGTTAGTGCAAACTGACTGCACATTGTCAGACACAGACATGCATAAAAGCAGCCTTTAGAGCAGACAGGTGCCCTTCACTCTTCCTGAAGTCCTGAGTAGGTAATTCTGAAGGTGGAGAGTTGATTTGGGGCCACAGTCAAGGTGGGTGTCAGTTTTTGTCAGGTTTCAGACACAACTCTGCCACAATTTCTGTTGTTCCAGATCAGTGACTGCCCAGAAGCCCCAGAGGAATGCTGGACAGGTTCAGAGTGATGTAAAAGAAGAACAGGGAAACTCTGTGAAATTGTGCCGACTTAGTGGGATTTTCTCTCTGAATTAATCTGAACTGCCTGTTGATCTTACAGTCAATGTGTCTAAAGTTACAGGATTTTTTAAAGAATAAATGCAGTGTCTCCCAAAAGCATCCATAAATCTTTTGATATGTCACATAATTACACACACCAGTGCATCTTATAATGTCGTGACAGACCAAAAAAATAAAGTACCAGAAGCAGTCATTGTGAGATGAAATGAAAGTAATGCATAGTATTTAATATTTTTTACAAAGAAAACCTCCATTATTTTGATATCTCTAAAAAGACGAGTGCAACCAACTGTCATCAAGCTTGTAAATACAGTCTGCCTGTGTCTATTATAACTATTAATACACCTGGATGAGATTTGCCTGGAGCTCCTTAAGGCTCCAGATGTTGTTGGGTCGTGTCAGTTGACCCGCATCTGCAGCATCACATTGACACTGGGGAAGAACCCCAAGAAAGGAAGCTGTAACTGCAATGAGAGTTTATTGGGTGGTTGGGAGGAATGGCCTATTTTGAAAAAAAAAAAAAAAAAAAAAAAGCAAATATATTTAAAAAAAAAAACAAAAAAACCCATGGAGAATAATTGTTATGCTTTAAATTCTTTTGTATTGTTCTATCTCATAAAATCCCCCCAAATTCTCTTGGATTTGTGATTGTAAGGTCACAAAATTTGAGAGGTTGGAAGCAGTGTGAATACTTTTGTAAGACACAGATCAGCATAAAGTAGAACAATGTGATTGACACACTATTTGGAATATTATACATTTTAATAGCTTACAGCATTAGGGAGAGCTTGCAGGCTTTTCTTGTCCACCACTGATGCACGGCCCGGTGCTTCATGCAAATTGTTACCAGTCCGGCTTTTTATCTCCATGTTGGAGCATTACCCTAATAAAAATCTGTCTGACCTAATTAAAAAGGCTCAAATACTACCTGTACACCGACTTGTAATTCTACAATCTCATAAAAAACAGATGGACTTTATCCAGCTAATTACTGGGTAACTCTGTCCATCAAATTCAGAACTGTACTAGCTCAAAAAAAGCTGCAAAAGCAATATTGTTTGGGTTTCTTGGGGTTGCTGGGAAATATACAAAGACGTAGGTGAAACATTTGGGAAGTTATGATGCGATGAAACCAAGAGAGTGGAAAGCGATGCCTAATTACCATAGCGAGAAAGAAAGAAGAGAGACTCAGTGCTAAGCAACAGGTAACCCTGGTCTGTGACTATTAATATTTCAGTGAAGAATCTCTCCCGGTGCTTTCACTTTGGAATTCCAGGAATGTCTAAATGCAAAGCCTGATCTGAGTGTGTAGGAAAATGCTTGTGCGAAGCCATGCATGCAGGTGCACGTACCATCTCCATGTGTAGCCATCAGTCTATTGAGAGCTAGAGGGCATGTACTGGTCAGCCAGCTACTCCCACCGACCTCATCACTGTCTCTCTTTCTCCCTGTGGGGTGGCTATGCCAGCAAGCCCCTCCGGCCACAATGCACACACAGTCACACTCACATACATGCGTATGTATGCATGTGCACATTTGTAACCAATGCTAAACATGTTCTCACAAGCATGCACAGATTCACATTTGCGTGAGCAGTGCACACTCTCTCCTCCACTTCAACCATTAATCCGTTCTTCCAGCCAGATAAGCTTGAGGGTCTCTGTGAGTGGGCAGCAGCCCCCTGCCGTGGCCCTGGCCACATTAGCGGCTTGGAGGGAGAAGGGAACGACTGGGCAAGCCAGTAGCCTCCAGCAGGCGTCTCCCCGCTAAAGTTGGCACCCTTTAGGTGAGCTGGAATGGCCACAAAGTGAGAAGAATCTAATCCAGTTATACAAGGGTTTTTTTCCCTCACAGCTTCCTCAGTTACCATAGGGGCTTATATGGGCAAAATTACATAGGAAAAAAAAAAAAAAAAGAGTCCTGCATGTGGTGTTTACTCAGAACTATTGGATTAAAATTAAATCAGTTCAGTCCAGTGTAAAACAAACAAAGAGTATATGAGGATGCAGCGTATCTATTCAGGCTCCTTCAAGGATATCACACGACAGCTTTATGTGGCTTATATCTCTGGCGTAAATAAATCCTGCAGCGATGCTTCCATGTGAGGATTAACTTTTCAGTCATTGTTGACTGGCCTCTAGTGGATACCGGTTAGTCCATGTTTCCGAATGGATGGCGAAATGTAGCCTACCTGCATAAGGGATGGGGGCGTCCTTATCCAGGGCAACCAGTGGAGGGTCCAACAGAACAACATCAGTGTTTTCAGTTATCACTCCATGGTATGATGTCTCTATCCAGGGTTTGTGTTTGTTCACTGTAGACACAGAAAGCAACAAATGAACCTTAAAAAAAACACACCTTAACCCAGATCAACAGTTTCATTGAACTCAACTTATCTCAGCTTCTTTGATCTTAGAAGGACATATTTTTTTGTCTCTCTTTAGTGCTCCTTAGCTGTTTTAAATGAAAATTTTGTAATATTTCAAAGTAATTAATTCCAGAGTTTAAGGACACAAAGTAGTATAAATACTAAAAGGCTTATGTTTTAGGGCACTTTATCAGTCTTTGGAGTGTGCGGTGTTGTACAAACACTAGCTACTTCTCCAACATTTTTCATTCAATGCAGAAAGAAACATAAAGAGAACAAGCAGAATATTTTCACTTCTATGATGTTATTATACTTGATCAGAAAAGAAGAAAGAGAAAAAAAAATTGCAACAGTTTGACTCTGTAAATGTCAGGTGAGTTGAAGGATCAAAATTGACAAAGCAAAGCTGTAATTTTGGTTCCCCTGAGATTCAGGACTAAAGCGCAAAAACAATAATTACTCCCCATTCAACGACAGGAAAAAATAAGAAGTGGACTCTCTCTAGGTTTAAATCAAGCAGCAATTGTTACAGACCACTTCAGCTATGCACTGGATGTCAGTAAAATCAACGCCAGCGCCAAAATGTGAGGTTTTGAATAATTTAGAAGAACAAAAGTCACAAAACATCCTCCACTTTCAATGGGACAATGAAAGTATCAAAAAACCAACTTGTTGCTGCACAATACCTGCTACTACATGTTATCCCTGAATTATGTTACTTTAGTTTAGCTTAAATATCTGCACCAAAGGCTCTGCCCAGATACCAGTCGGATCACAAAACCTATACATAATTATATGGTTAAAGTCTTATTTATATTTAACTAAGAAGACTTCTGTCTGTGATTTAGATCTGTGAAGACAAATATAAAAGAAAGCAAACACATTTTATTCAACTTAGCAGATTTCAGTTTCTATAATTATTTTAATCAGTTCAAATGGAAATATGTATGATTATTCTTCTTTTTGCTGTGGGCAAGTAGCTTCATAGAATTGAGAATTGATTCAGGTGTAGCAGTCAAATGAGGAAATATATACAGTAATCAAATTGGTAAAAATCATGACTACTCAAAGCTCAGAAGTACTACCCCAGTTGAACTTTCTACTGGGGGGAAAAAGATGGGCCAAATAGAAACCAAGTACTGTCTTGAGACTGTCTAGCAAATTCAACCTAATATTTATCCCTAAGCAATTGTATAAATCCCATCTAAGATTTAATAGACATTAGTTAGCAAGTCAGATCCTTGTACAAATAGGAAAATATTAGGTAAGGGGTTAACAAAAAAAAATATGACGGCAGTATAACTGGTTTCCAAAAATCTAAATTGGTCACAAGATTATTTTCAATGAACCCAAAGCAGAGCTGTTTGACAATAATGCATTATACCATAAGTGCAAATCAAACACAAAATATTATGACACACAAGTCAAGCATGGACTTTGCTTAAGCAGGTTTTATCATCCGAAGATGGCAAATTCAAGCTATCCATAAAATCAGCAAATAATTCTAGATGCACATTTCCCAATAGCAAAGGCTTAGCTGAAACTGGTTCATAAAAAAATAAAATGATCCCAAGCACAGAAGCAAAACTACAACAAAATGGCTGCAAAAGAACCCAGGTGCTGCAATGGAATAGTTAAAGTCCAGACCTCAATCAAATTAAAATGCTACAGTGAAAACTTAGGAGAACTGTGTAAAAACATATATCAGCAACTCTCAATGAGTTAAGGCAGTATTGTAAAGAGGAAAGGGACACATTTCCTTCACAGTTATGTGAGGCTGTGGAAGTCAGAAAGTAAAAGAAAAAAAATACTTTTAAGGGTTAGATTATTAATTTTAGTTTTTCCAAAGATTGCACTGACAGTAAATTAAACTTTTGCCAGTGACAATAGTAATCACATAAAGCTGATAAGCCTGTGAGTTACTGATGTCAATTGAAGGTTTTTTGTGCAACCCAGTAACTGATAGCGCTGCTTACACAAATTACCTTATATCCATTGTAAGCACAATAGATCACCACTCTAGACTTCAGAAAAATGTTTTGTGACAGTGATTTCATGACAACACAGAACCAGGGAAACCTGAGAAACACATTTTCTCACATGAACACCAGAAGACTCCATATTCATGAGGGACAGCCAAGAAAGCATGACTAACAGCACTGATACAGTCAGAGGAGATCATTCACTAGTATGTTAGGAAGTGATTAATATTCATTAGTTTGATAAAACAGTGAGGATAATCATGAGTTTTGAGTGTGTAATGATGGGAAATATCTTGGTGATAAAGCTACGGTGTCAAAGACAGCGTGTTTTGTTTGATACTAAACAGGATGGATATTTTTATGTTTACACGACAAACTTTATTGTCTGAATGTTTTAGCTGAAATTAAGGCTGTATTTATACAGCAGACCTTAATGCTTAATAACTTCTAGTTAAATCCGACTTTTTTTGCATGATTGCTCAGACCACTAGTTAAATATGGCCAAAGACTTCTGTGAGTGGTTAACAATCCTAAAGAGAATTGCATGCATTGAAGACCACTGTTGATATTACACAGCATTGCACTGTTTATTGACGTTATAATGGGTGCCAACGTCTATGGATCAATTTAAAGTTTTTCAGTATTGTCACAAGATCATAACAACCCAAAGAAGCTACTTAAAACAAAGCACAACTTAAAAATGTCCTTTTGTGGAGAATTGACTGCAACTTCATTAGAAAAGTCTGTTTTGATGTGTAGTCAGAGCCAGGATGGGTGGGATTGTGATGTGTCGCACTATAAGTTAATAATTTTCATACCACTGTTTAAGTCAGGATTTACAGTGTCTGCCTCCTGCTACCATATACATACCACATATGTATCCGAATCAGTACCACATTTGAAGGTGGCGCAAATGAGAATTTTTATAGAGGTGAAAAGATCGGGATTAAGATCAAAACAGGGCAATTCAGACTGTTGTGAAAAAGTCGGATATAGGTCACATGTGGGCAAAAAAAACGATTTGGGTTACATTCGCCTGCTGTGTGAACATAGCCTGGTGAACCCGTGAACACTGTAGCCCCAGTTTTTACAGTATTCTGCGGCTGTCGCTCACCTCCTTCAGAAATCAAAATGTAGTCCATTCAGAATTTTCTCTAGCTGTAATTACTTATTTGGCACTTATTTAATCTCAAGCCTGGATAGTATGGTTACAATTAAAGTGTTTTCATCCACACAAGTGCTCCTCACCGGCTATTTTCTCTTTTCATGATCGTTCCTGAAATAAAATAAGGATAAGATTAAGTTAAGGCGAGGAATATCAACACCAGACCAGTTTGTATAACAAACGACATGCCACATTCAAAATTCCTGAATCTGAATTTCAGCAATTTGGCTTTATTATGGATGATGTATTTGTTCTGATGTGATTGGCAACAACTTAACAAAGTGTCCAATGAGTGTTGATCAAAATACAAAAGAATTTGAAAAAAGCACATTGTGAACTGAAATTCTCATTTGTGACTATAGCAAAGTTCCATGGTGTGATTTCAAAATCACACCATGAGATTGAGCACTATTAGCAATTGGGAGTCATGAGAACTGAAGAGCCTTTTCAGCATAGTCACAACCAAGGATTCCCGCTGACCTTGTAATCTTGTAATCTTCATGTGCCTCTCATTCTCTCTACTAAGCTACAGTATGTGAGACGGACCTGAAGGTTGTGTTCTGAATTCTGAAATAAATTCTGAAAGCAATTCCACCTTCAATACAACATATCTGAAGAACTGTTTTCTTAGATGTCATAAGAGAAAGATCACCAACAGAAAACTCAACATCACTAATTAGCGCCCCCTTTTGCGGGTCCATCAGTCAGATTGACCAAACTGCTTTGCAACTGCAAGCTAATCACAACTTAAAGCCTTGCTGCTCTCCATGTGTGTGGGATGAAATGGTTTTTCATCAGGAGTGATGAGAGCAATAAAGCAGTCTGCCTCCGGTAATCGCTATGGCATCAGGATGAGGTCCCACCCACATTTGAACCCCACAACCACAGCTCAACCAGTCACCGGGAAGACATACGTAGCGGAACCTCGAGAACAGAATTGGGTTCATGCACTGACAGCCGGAGACCTGGCCCTGAGACATTACGGGAAAATGGATGATCTGTTCTTCAGTCTTAGAATAATGTCTGGCCGTTGGAGGTCGAGGAGGCAAGAATGAGAGAGTGGGATAATGGGTGGAGACCATCAGCTGCCAAGATTCCCAGTGGAAGCGTTGCTGTAGCTTATCACGTTTGAACCCGAAGCTAATGCCCTGATATTAAGTGATTAGCAACATGGAAAACATGGCAACTTGAATCAAAACTGAACTTGATAAATCCTCTAATCAATACCAAAGTAACATGACTCTCTGCTGTTAGACTTAAAGGAACGCCACTTCTCAGCTTTGCTTTCTTTGCTAAATGTCTTTAGCACACTAAATGTAAAGTAAACATTTACAATGTGGTAAATATTTGGACTCTACGTTCCAGGCTAAAATGAACTGATAAGAAAATTTTCATTTTCTTATCTGTCTTTTATTTTTCTCTTCTGACAATTGTTTCTCACATGATTGAAATAAAGATTTTATCATTTTATAGTTGCCCTTTATATGATTTGTTTTATACCTGTGATGCTCATCTATTGTTTTTCCTTCAAGAAAGACTCTAATGGAATGAATGCTTAAAAAAAAAAACTCAGTCCAAGACAAGCGACCCCAATTTCAAAAAGTACACAACCTGTACAGCTGCTAAAAGCAGTCAGTAAATGGCATGCGATAACCTGCAAATGGAGGGAGGTCAATTCGCTGCCGTGTTGAGAAACCTCACATCTGTCTGGGTAAATGCGGCCTGCTAAGGTGTTAAATGATTTTTGCATGTTCACGCCAGAACTTGAATAAAACATATAATTTTGTGCAACAAGGGGTGGGGAGTGGGGTTTAATATACTGAACTAAGTTGCTGTATTTGGGAAGTGGAAGGGGGTTAAATATACTGAACTAAGTTGCTTTGTTTGCTTATGTACTGTGCCTAGTTAAAGCATCCATACCAACATTTTCTAGTTTTTTTTTGTTTTTTTCCCCACATTACAACCACAAGTGTCAACGTGTTTTACTAGACTATTATGTGGCAGGCCACCAAAAACAATGCATGTTTTAAAATCAAAGTAATAATTTCTATATTTTCATAAATCTGACCCTGAGTAAATACAAAAAACTTCTTTTCACTATTGCAGTTAGAAGTTGCACTAGATTTTATTTGCAGGTATAGGAGCAAAAAATGGGAATAGAAATGTACACCACAATTTCTTCATATTTTAATTTGTAAGTGCTTTAGAACCACATAATTTCATTCCACTTCACAATTATACACTACTTCATGTCAGTCTTTTATATAATAATCCACATAAAATACATACAATTTTGGGATGGTAACTTGATAATCTATTCATGTATTCAGCAGGTATGAATTATTTTACAAGGAACTGTTGAGCTGAGCAAGTACTGAAATACCAAGACTTTCATATTTAAAGAATTCCTGGATTTTCCTAGGTAATTGTCTTAATTTTCAGAATAAAGATGCTGCGTTTCCAACTCTAACCCCTTCAGCTGTTCCGTATTATCCAACATGTGGCTGCCAAATTAATAAATTGCATCATTCATACATTTTAGTATCTGCCTATTTTTGCATTTTCACAAACGAGCGGAGTCACAAGCCAGAGAATAATTTCTGTGCATCAAATCAAATTAATCACAGGAATATGGTTAGTACCCCTGTCCAGGCTAATATAATCAGTTTGTGTGACAGCTGAAAAGAGAATTCTGGAGCTGTGATGCCCTTTACAGCGAGCTGCAGGTCAGCGGGCCTATCCCCCGCCATTTCATTGCCAATTAAGCTGAGAGGTGTGGATTTGACTTGAGGTTCTGAGCATGGCAGAGGCGCTCAAACGGTGGATTAATCTCTGACCAGGCGACAATGTGCCACCGTGGCGGTGCTGGTGAGAGCCACCTCTAACCAGGCTGATGATGCAATCTGAACAGACCTCCAGAGGGGACACAGGGAGGAAGAGAAACAGTTGTAATTAAAAAGAAGTCTGTAGGAAATTAAACTCTGATTGATAAGGTCAAGAAAAAGGGGCTGCGATGAATACATCAGCATAATGAAAAGTAAATGTAGCAGAGAGAGCTAGGCATTACTGGTAGCAGCACGCAATTACAGCCAAACTGGAAGCTGGGAGCTCATCACAGCTCAAAGTGCCACAGAGACGTTCGTCAGTGGGTAACTGCGAATTAACCAGAAACATCTCTGCTCTGCCCTGTAGAAGGAGGGGGCTCGTCTCTGCTTTTGCTTTGCTCTCCACCACTCCATCATCGCACTGATCCCTGTCTTCTTTAAACCCTGGAGATCTTTGCAAATGCTAATCTTGTATGCTCTGTATGTCCTGGCTTTGTGCCTATGAGAGCAGGCTGACAGGAACCATCTGCAGGGAGACAACTTTATCACATTTAAAAGCTTCCAAGTAGATCACTTCTTCAGACAGGTAGAATCCCCCAGTTTGGTCTTGAAATCTGTTTAACTACAGGCTGATGCATTTAATATAAAAATGTAGCTGACACTAGCAGTAATGCATTTTTAAAAATAAAAAGAATGTTGTAGACTCCTAACTCCTATCATTCAAGTATCTTTAAAAAGTCATAGGGGAGGTGATGCTGTGGGCAGGAACGATCTCCAGTAGCAGTCAGTCTTGCAACAAGAATGAAGAGGCCTCTGACTGAAGACTCCTGCGTGACAGTAACATAAATGTCATGACATACATTTCTAACAGCTCAATATATAGGCAGTAGATGATGTTTCACAGCAACATGTCCTGGATGACATGGTCACTCCTCACTAAATCTGTTTGGACGTACGGTTAGAAAGCCATAAAGACAGCTCTTGGAGTCTGGAATATATTCAAAAACTGGTTTGTATAAAAACTAGTAATAATTCAATAATATCTGTCATGCTCTAGACATTTTTGGGAGACTGTGCAGGAGCACATCACTTCAAAAAGCCTCAAGGAACCTATGAAAGGGATATTTGCAAATCTATGCCACTGCCACACCTCAGTCACATTTAAGGCCAGACTTTGATTAAGCCACACCAAAATCTTCAATTTCTTTGTGTCATTCTGCTTCATTACCCAAATGTTAGACTGCTGAAATTAAAGTGCCATAAACAGGTCCTGGCAATACAAGGCAGCTCCAGGTCATCTACCATCGTCAGGTTTGGATCCTTTATCTGAATCACTGTTTTAGTTTGATAATAGATTAAACTGAATAAACAGCTCCTAAAATATTCCCATTATTTTGTCATCGTAGAATACCTTCCAAAAAGTCTCAGGGATAACCAAGATCTATTTTTGACACCTGGGCGGCAATCTTTTGTGCTTTTTTGAGCGGGACTTTTTGCCTTGAAATTCTTTGTCTCGCTTTTGTCCTGTCCCTTTCCTCATTGTTTATTCATAAATATTGCATTTATCTGAGGTAAACTAGGGCTGTGGTGCAGGGCAGCTTCAATATGCTAACGGTATAACATGTTTAAGACCCTACCTGATTTGTCCTTCTCTTTAATAAACTGACAATATTTATTTGAACATCATAAAGGTTTTGACAAGTGTTTCAGCTGCTTTTCTTCCAACTCTCTAAACCAGGAAGACAAATAGCAACAATGCTTTTCTTGGTGTCCATAATTGCATGATTATGTTTTCAATCACATATTTGCGGCAATTTAGGTGTAGAGGGAATTCCAGTTTGTTTATCCACTAAGTCATCAGCAAAGTTAAATGCAACGATTAAGTCAACAGAAGACACACTTAAATGCTCCTCAAGGTGACTAAATAAATCTGAGAAAGACTTGAGCTGAATATAAGCAGGGTTATTAGCCTGAGCACAGAGCAAAGCAAAATGTGTTCCTGCCAAACCTCTTGGGTCACATTGAGCCCATCGTCGCTCCTCTCAGACAACGACACCCTGACCTGGTTAGTGTCTGCTTCTGCAGTCCTTTCAGCTCTGAGCTGTGTTTGGAGGACATTTAGTGGAAAGTAAACTCCAAACTATAAAAGTAATCTAAATATAGTTGAAATCTAATTATATGCACACACAGACTGAAAAAATTTAATTTTCACATTATTTATGACTAAACTTTTGTATTTTAGGCCATTCGGGTCTATATATATATTTTCTTTTTTTTTTTCCTTTTTGCTATATGCCAGAAGAGCAAAAGATAGCTTAAAATGATTACTTTCTTTAATTTCAAATTCAGCTTAATAATTTTACTAAAGGTACAATTTTCATATGCTTGAAAATGCCATATCCAAATGTTCTAACAATAATTCCTAAGTATCAACAGCATGACAATGTCCAGCCAAGACACAGAATAAGACTTATGTGTCCCACAGAAAATATTTAGGTAAAACTGTGTGGTTTAAGCTCAACAAAAGCAAAACATTTTGGAGATGCTGGCTAACGGTGATGATAGTGTGCCATCATCCACAAAAAGAAAATCTGATGTAGGGGCTGGCAGCATCATGTGGTGGGAATATTGGGACTGGTGCAGTTCACCAAATAAATTAGTTACAGAGTAGTTTAAGTTTAATAAAGTCGATATGCTGGAGTGGCCATCAAAAAGTTCCCATCTGAATCCTATAGAATATGTATAGGCGGAGCTAAGATGTGTATGAGAGAAGTGTAGCCTACCAATCTGACTCAGTTGCACCATTTCTATTTGGAGGAGTAGATCCAAATTCTAGCAAGCTGAATGATTGAAATAGCTTTTGATTTTAGTACATGTGACCACTTAATGCTGCACATTCAAAGAATGACAGTTAGCAGTTCTTTATAATCCAAAATGTTTAGAAAATCTGCAGTGCATAATAATTTGGAACAGTGCATTTTGAGTTTTTTATTTTTGAAAAAAAATACTGTTCTCATGGGGAGCTTTGTTCAGAAAAATTTGATTTATACAGTAATAGTTCATGACTTGAAAATTATACTGACCATCATTTGCGTTGACCATTTAAGAAAATCTGAGAAAATATCGCTTGCATAATAATTTGGAACACGGTGTATAGAATTGTACTTATATAAGGTAGCTTTGCAGTAAAAATGCTTGCATGATGGCCACGATTTGACCTTTTTGTACCTGTTGTGTTTGAATTTTTGTTATTGATACGATGATTTTAACTCTTGGCTGAGTGAGATAAAGCTGGATCTCCTCATTCTTTTTAACTTCGAAGCGTGCGCTGAGTCTCTAGGCGTATGCGAATGTGTAAAGTTGTGTTACTGTCTTTGTTTGCGTGGTATACATGCTGCTTCTGTGGCCATTTAGGCCATGATCCTAGTACCTTGTGTCTTGATGACTGCGTGCCTGTTTTCAACATAACTCTCCATTTGGGAGGTTCAGTGGTGTCGATAGCGTCAGGCCCTTGCAGCTTCTTTACCTAACAGATCCAAAACAACAAGTGCACCAGTGCCCTGCAAAGAAACGGTGAGTATTGTGGCTGTGGTAAACAGAAGACCTTAGAGCAAATATCCCTCACCTCATGGCACAAGCAGAAATAAACTTTCAAGAATTTGTTCTTCACAGACAAAAACAAACACTCACAGGAGGCAAAGGGCTGGCACACGTGTAAAAATCCTTTCTTTATTTGCACCGCAGCATGCAATGGCCTTTTGTCAGAGCAGTTCTTTCCTATCTCCCCCTCTCCAATCCTCCAGCAATATGAAAGCTGTGAGACAAAAGGTCAGACTTTTATTACAAGTTTGTTTTTTACCTTCGCTGGCTGAAATCCAAATCTCCTCAACCTCACCTCCCTTTGGATTCAGAGCACACAATTACAGATGAGTTGCTGAAACTGAGACGAATGCAAAAATAAAGGCAATCTGTCTGAGTTTGTTCCTTTGATTAAATCAATGTGCTGCCATGTTACTGCGAGTTTTGCTCTTCTTCCAGAGAGAAGGGAAAAAGAGTCAGTGCCCTGCCAGCCTTCCTGCTGTCCCTAGAGATGAGTTAGAAAAACAAAAAGCTAGATGAAGGCGTTTTCCTGCATTAAGGCTCACGCTCGCACAAAGCTAAAAGCATCCATCGAAATGTCCAGGAGTGGATGTTTGGGAGCTGCATATGCACTTTTGGAGCCATCGCCCCCAGCCATCATTACCCCTCTTTATCAAACGGCTACATAGTCACAAATGTGCTCTCTCTGGATCATTTGAGGGCCATTATCCCAGTCCATTATTGTATGTGCAATTCGAGACGCAGCATTTGCAGCTTTCAGTTTTTCTCATATACATGTAGACTCGGCAAATGAAATCGTTAGGTGGGAAGAATTGAAGAGTCTGAAGAGTTTGAGATTTCAAAATAGTAGGTAAGTGCAAAGCATCAAAGAAGTGGGTAAGGACCTAATAATACCTAATGGAGAAATGTATTGGGTTACTCAATTACGTAAACGGCTTAACAGTTTTAAACTAGGCAGGAAACATTTTCAGTCTGCTTTTAGTCCAATATTTCTGATCAGTGTTCATACTCAGATTGCCCAACCTAAATACAAAGATTTCTTGATACAGGGGTGACTATGTCCAATCCTCAAGATCTACTATCCTACAGCTTTTGGATGCATCCCTGCTTCTACACTCACGAATCAAATGAATGGCTCAATACCAGGACTCTACAGAGCTAAAAGATGTTGAGGAACCATTTGATTCATGTGTGTTGGAGAAAAGAGGCATTGAAAAGTTACAGGATAGCTCTCAGGGACTAGACTTAGGCAAACTCTATCTTGATATACAAAGAAACTGACTTGTATTTCTTTTCTATTTCTTTACTATTCAAAGAAATACTGATTGATCTTTGCTGTGATACTTTTGATATAAACTGCTCACATCACGTTTAGCAATTTGACTCAGAAGATGTACAATCACGATTTGCTTTTCTATTTTTTTTTTACACAGGGTTAAAAACAAGCCATGGCCTCTCTAATCTGGAACAATTTTGCAAGATCGCTGTGAACCAGAACAATGTGCATTGTGCTTTTGACATTTCAGTCTGTGAAATATCACACAGTATTTTTTCCTTTTGTTTCACATTTTGCTTAATACACATAAGTTATGCAACGGAATGGAAAGAAAACTTTCCTTGTATCGGCAGAAAACTTATGATGTAGAATACTCTATATATACATTTGCCAAAAAGGCAGTCCTGATATATGATACTATAGGTATTATACATAGGGGGGGTTTCTGCGCCATTGCCTTGATCTTTACTGTGGAGTACACATCATACAAACTTTCATTAATTCATTAGGAGCATGAGAAGATGCAAATAAACAGGTAGAGGTTGGGTTTCAGAATGATGTACCCCAACATTAGCCTATCTAATGGACATCCTTAAGCATAAACAGGCTTTTGTATCTGCTGCATTTTTTAACTACTGTAGTGACAAGGAAAAACATCCATCCACCCATCACTCTAAAGTTCACAGGCTTGAGAGTTTTCATTATGAGTTGTTTTGCTATTGTTGTATTGCACAGGAAACCCCAAAAGTCTATGTTTTTGTTTTGTCCTTCTCCACCACCAGCCTCATTACTAAATATGACAGCACCAATTGTTCTTGACAACCAAAGAGGTACAAAAACATAGCTTGTTTTGGCCAAACAGCCTGTGGTGCAATTTGGAGGTACTTCCCTACAGCTGGAAGGCCTATTTTAACACAGGCCTAGCACATGCCCATCACTGTAGACAGGGGGCTGCTAGTGACACTGTATATAGTGGTGTAGAAATTGTGGATTATGTTATTCTGTTGTTGCTGAGATGCTCTGGGTTGCAGCGTGGACACAATGCACATAGCAGCTGAGCTAGTAGAGAATTTTGTTATGTTTTTGTTACTACTGAGAGAGGCTGGTGAGAGTGCGGTTAAATTTAGAATTGGTAGTTCTCTCTTAAATTGACCAATCCATGTAGGTGTGTGCATAAAAAACATCAAGGATAAACAACCACAAAAATGCTTTAAGATTCCTCCATGCTTGATCCAGGACCCGTATGTGCTGCCATTGTGACCGGTCCAATCTTTAACTCTGCATTGTATGTTTCTATTGGTGTATCAAATAGAACAGGAACCAGACCTGGGTCGACTGTCTTTCATTTTGTCTGTTTGCGATATCAAAAGAAACAGCAGTCTGCACAGTGCAGCATTTTCTATATGTGTCACTACAAACAGGTACTAATAAAAAGAAATAACTCATTTACATAATATGTAATGACTGATTTGGTGGAATTCGAAGTTTAACTTAAAGTAATATAATTAACTTGTTAATTATCATGACAGCATCACATAGTTTTCTGGATGCTTTTGAAATATTCAAAAATAACAGATTTTCTTACTCTTCGAACATGCAATCTTTTTGTTAAAATCCTGAAATATATGTAAATATATAGAACAAGTGCACATATTGGTAGGGCAAAATGATATGTCTAAAATGAGATTGCATTGCATGAGAGGGTCTTGCCTCTGTTTAACTGAACTTTGAAGGAATCAGACAGTTAAAGGAGTTTTCAGAAATAATTACAACAGATTCTTTACCAGTCACTACTGTGTGGGCTTTATCAGATGGCCTCATTGTCCAGCTCTGCAACAGCCAGGTGACTTTATTAGTGGCTTATCAGCCAGCAAGCAACATCTCTTTCAAAGACAGACCATTTAATTAACAACTTTTGGTTACTAATATTACATATTTTGCTTTTATGATTTTGCTTGATGTACTTTTGTGTTTTGCAATTTTGTCATGTTGTTTGATTCCCATAAAGTGTCTTTGGGTGTCTAGAATAGGGCTATGCAAAAAAACGATCAGTTGTGAAACGGACACTTTGACAGAGGTCATGTCCCATGAACTATAGCTGCTTTGTAAAATCACTGTGAACCAGAATAATAATGTATTAAAACTGCATGAACTGAAAAAAGTCCAACTTCGTAATCTTTAAGCTTCTAGCATTACCATTCTTTTATTCCACTTCTGTTTTTTTGACCTCACAAACAAATTACACTTGGTGGGAAGAAATTTATTTGGGGAAAACTAATTATGTAGAAAATCCTGTATATAAATTGGCCACAGACAAGCACTCCTGCTGACTCAAACCACTTCGGCTCTGTATTGCAGCCCAGTAAGAGCCTCTTATGTGCAGATGGCCCCCGGCATAAGCTGTCTGTGAGTGTGTGTGTGTTACAGGACATGTTTCCAGGTCTTTTTGATCCCCACAGAATTTTGTGCCAGCCAGTTAATGTGACACCTGCAGCCAGCTGTGAAGTAAAGGGGGTGAAGACACATTGAGTCAATAAAAGTTTCCCCTGTGTAATCCTTTTAGAGTGGCAAGGCGTTTGAAGTGAAGGCCACCGTCTTATGGAACATGAGGTGCACTATGCACTATAATCTGGTTAAAGAAAAGCCAGTGTGTGGCTCCGGCTGTGTGGAAACACAGACGCCAAAGCTGGACTGTGGAAATCTAAGTGACTGCCCTTTACTTGTCAATTTAAAGGGTGAGAAAGGCGAGGAAAACTGATTTTATTGGAAGAAATGAGTCAAAGTGACATAATGTTGAAAAACTGTTTGTTCAGGGGTTAAATCTGAGTGTGCTGATACATATCAAAAAGAGCAAACCTCGGATATAGAGCTTCACTGGACATTTTTGGGGAGAAAAATAAAAACTGTCTCTTGAATAAAGCTGAACTTTTAAACATACATAGCACCATTTATCTGTCCTGGCCCTTTCAAGTTTTAATAATTCAAGCCTTAATATGCTCAAATGATCCTGCTAGATGCTAACCTTATCTCTGCTCTTTGGGTTACTGCCAATCAGCACGGAAAAAACTGAACTGCTTTGGAAATACCATGTCAAGTAGAATTGCGCCTAGAAATTTTATTTAAAATATTTTAGAATTTCTCTACAGAAAAAATCTTGAATAGTTTTCAACAAATAACTTGAAGATGTTTTCCACAGAAAAATACCAATAAGTGAATCCCCAGATACTGAAATGTGAATAGGTGGAAGTTCAGTGTGAGTTGAAGTTATAAGGTTAAAAAATTAAGAATGCTGTATTTTTGTTCTGAGTGTACTAATAAAGGCCCTTTTCTTCACCTGTCCTGTGTCTTTTCTTTTGTTTTCCCATGGTTGAACTGCAGAGCAGCAGGGCATGACTGTGAAGCCTCGACTGTGGACTGGGAGAACAGAAAGGCTGGAAGGCAGTGATATACTCAAAAACAGAAAATGACTTCAGCTTCCTCTATTCACCAATGTGAAAGTGATGACACATTAAGTTAATTTGTACTTCAGCTGTGTCTTAAATAGCAGCAAAGCATAAGCTTTGCTAAACTAAAACTTGCGAGAGGGAACATTTGTGTGATTAAAGAAACACTTCCAGATTTCCTATGATTTTGCTTTTCCATCACACAAATTTTTCAGATCATGAAAAGAATTTCAATATCAGACAAAGACACATAAAGAAATTCAAAAATCCATTTAGAAGTTATTAATTTGTTCAGGGAAAGGGCTATTCACACCAACATGATCTTCTGTGGAAATAAAATTGCCAATAGTTTTATCATGATAAAACTATTTTTGATATGTATCAGCACACTCAGTACTAGTGAGTACTAGATGCACTCAGATCTACTTACTGCTAGTCCAGTCAGAATTCGAAATGGCTGAGATAGAAACTGTCTTAACAAGATGAAGTAGAGTAAAAAATATCAAAATGCAACACATCATGTCCAGATTGTTAATGTGTCAAGGACAGGTGTGAAACAAATTCACTTACATCTATCAGTCTGAAAAGTGTTATAAAGTTAACTATAGTCGAGCTACATCAACAGTAGACATTCACAAATAGTTAACATGACATGGTGGTTATTATTCTCAGGCAGCCTACCAAAACTACTCAAAGAGCTTACTGACAAATCATCCAAGTGGTCACCAAAGAACGAAGCTTCTCTCACCTCAATTGAGGTAAAAGTTTCTAATACAACAATAAAAACAAGACTGGACAAAAAGATCCATTCATTCAAGAGTTTCAAAGCAAGAAATATTGTTGACCAAAAGAGAAACACAGGCTTGCCTCATTTTTGTGAGGTAACATCTTGGTGGCTAAACATTGTGGTTTAATTTCCTCTACAGTGACAGGAAAAGTAATTGATAAGATTGCAAATGCTTAATGGCAACGGTTTCCATCAAGATTTTGAATTTTTATCAATAATTTTTCTTTTTAAAGAGTTTAGATAGCTCTTTTCTCTTAATAAATTAAATCAACGTTCTTGTATTTGCTTGAGTTATCTTTCATATTTCACTCTAAACTTTGACAAGTTGACTTTACTTTAAAAAATCTTGGAAACCGATTGCCTTGAAAAATGTAAGTTTAACAACTATTCTTACATTTTGTTTACTTAATATATACTTGTTCAGTGTACTTAAGATCTTGTTGTATGAACTTCATCGAGTGAAGTTAATTTAAATTAGTTTAGTGAAGTTGTTTCAACTTAGAAATAGCAAGTAAATTATCCTCTTCTTAACTCAAATACATCAAGTTAGTCCAACTTACATGAACAGTACAGTTTACTTAGCAGAGTCTAGGAAACTGATTGCCTCAAATAAGTTAAGTAACCACAACAAAAGATTTTACGTTCACAAGATTCAATGTTTTATTTTAACAAAATTATACACTTAGCATAACATAACAGTCAATAACCCGTCAGGAATCTGGATGAAGTCTGCCATGGTATCTGAATACTGTGAATAATAAAAAAAAAGTACAAATAAAAAAATAAAAAATGAGTTGAAAGTTTTGATTTTCTTGTGCACAAGCTCTGACAAACAGAATTGTAATACATATAAGAGACATTGTAGAACTGTCCTCCATCATTGTCAAGGAAATCTGAGAGACATCCCAGGGTGGCAGGCCTCATGGCAACAATATTATTGATCTACAAGTAGGAAAAACAAAAGTAAGCACAAGCATATTCTGAAGAAACTAAATCACATTTTTTCATAGTAAGTGGCATAAAATAAATGTTCACCCTTATTTGTTGTCTTACTAAGACTGATTACAATTTTGATGGTTGTACAATTAAAAAAGCAACGGCAAAGGAGCAACTGTAATTTTCCAACCTGCTACCAGGTGATTATTATATTAATGCCACAGACTGTTGCTCAATCATTCATTATTTCAACAACCAACTCTGTTTGTTCCAGTCTCACTCACCCAGACATCAGCAATACAAATCACCCCCCCAGAAAATATGACTCAATGTCCCTCTAACACAGCTGGTTGTGTCGAGCATGAAGTTTATTGTACAAGAGAAGGTGTGAAGAAGACTCATGTGCATGTGTGCACAACAAGACATAGATTACAAATTTACAGAATTTCCTTCCTTAAACAAAATCAGACAGAATGCTCACCTTTCTTTCAACCTGGACAAGAATCTTGGGAAGTGCATTGTCGACGACTCCTCTTCAGTCTTGAATGCAACACAAGAGATCCCACTTTCCACTCTGCAAAAACAGTAACAATCAGATCCTGCTCCGGAGGAATTTTGCTGAAGGGGCAATGGCTGATTTTGGGAGGTGTACAGTAATTGGGCATTTTATTCAATATAAATACATAAACAAGCATATAACTTTCAAATAAAATACCCATTTTGTTAATACAAAAATGATGTAAGTACTGATATGAAGAAAATGCTGAGCAATCATGCTCAGATTTGCAAAGACGTCTGCTCATATGTTGCAGAAGTCTAAGAATCTAATGTTTCCAATCACTGAAGTCTATTTCTTTATGCAAAATCAGCCCATTCAAGTATAAGTAGCAATAGCTCATAATATTACTATTATTGCTCCTATTAATAAAAGTTAAAAAAGTACAGTGCCCCCAAAAAATGTTACTCAACTAAATGTAACCATTACTACACAGCTCGGAAGATGGATAACAAAACTAGTAGCCTATTCTTGTTAACTAGCTCAGTGATATATTGTCATTAACTAGCTAACACTGTTTGGCCAACAGCTTTACTCTACTTACTCGGTTTGTTTAGGGGGGAAAAAAACTGTGCAAAGATTTTTGCCTTTTAATGGTTTTGATTCTAACACACCAGTGTGCACCTCTGCAAAGCAACATGTCTGCGTCACGAACCCACTGGTGAGAGCATATTAACGCTAGTGTTGCATTTAAAGGCGGCTCGGAAAAACACTACATGTTAGTAACAGATTAAACCGTTGTAACTGCTGAAAAAGTGCGGTGGACATAGGGCACATATATGGGAAGTGCGGAGCACTTTTTGTATCAAATCAAAATATGAATTATATAAAGTTCACCACTCGGAGGTAAAAAATAAAAATAAATAAACAAACAGCTTCGAAGCTAGGGCGGCACGGCTGATTCCGTAGGCGGGCAATGACGCCGGGCCTAACGCTCACCAAAGCATACCATTATCCGCCGAACTACATTTGCAGAGCATTATAAGCAAGTTAAGTCATAAAAACACAAAAAACTGCCGTCACTAACTTAGACTTGAGCCCTCCCGTTCATGGCATAGAGCCGTTATAAAAGAATCGGATTGTTCCTGAACGCCACGATACACTCAGCATGGCCGACTGATAATAATGCAACATAAACGTTAGCAGGCTGGGTTTATCCTTACAAACACGCTAAAGGGCTGTAGTTGAAAGATAGGTAATTATTAGTCATGGACAAAAACATTAAAGGCTCTCAAGTAAAAGCCATGGGAGTTTTAGTTAATGTTGGACCCATGACCCGATGCTAACATTAGCATATTAGCCTGCGAAGACTTTTAAGGCATGTTACATGAAAACATACTCACCTTTAGCGAAGCGCTGCTTCTTCCAACGTTCAAGTCCACAAACATGCTGGAAACTTCCCGCACTTTACTGCGCATGCGCAGTGCTGAGCTGACGCATTCACTCCAGTAACAAAATTATTCAAATCCAGTTTACTCAAAATAACTTAAGTCTTGTACCTTTCTCGGGCCAAACATGTGCATTACTCACATTACTTCAGTTGACTAAACAATTTAGTGAGACTTAAGTAAAGCATACAAACATAATTTAAGTAAGAATAGGTATTGCCTTTTGGAGTGTTCTTTGTATGTTCATAAAAACAGAAGAAATCTGTAAGGGGGAAATTTTAAAGCGCTGTGCATACGTGTTGCAAAATCTGAAATTGTCATTCAAGGCAAGCCAACACTTCAGTATTTAAGTGAGGTGAATGCCATCCTGGTTAAAACAAAGAATCACCCCTCCATACTGCCACCCTCAATTTCCACTCATAAATTGGAGAATTTTCTTGTATCCATTCAGCTATTCCACCCACTCACCAGGACTTTTTATTGTACAATCTTCGTCTGAAGCCTCAGCCCACCCTACTCTAATTGAGCACTCGCTAAAGAACCAAAGCAATCAGTCACTGCCTACAAGAAAGGTGTCCGTGTGTGTTTTCACAAGCCAAAGATCAAGCAGTTTGTTTAATTTCCATTATACTGAGTGGGAGTGTGGGAGAGAGGAATAACACGCTGTTAGTTTGTGGTGCATACAGTCGATCTCTGAAAACGTCCACTTTGTTGTTTAGTACAGGAAATGAATTCAGGTGGAAGACTCATGGGGCAGGGGTTCAGTGGAATAAAGCCCAGCATCTGTTTGCGCCGCATTGTTTTCTGGGTGCTTTTAAAAGGAACCTACCTCGTAACACAACATGAAAACAGGCTTTGAGCCGCACTGAGGCAAAAGCCTGTTAGCGAACTGTTGGTAGATTATCCCTCTGACCAGCATTTCTGGCTTATTGAGCTCTGAGATTTGTGTGTTTGTGTGTCTTATTTCCTTTTGTTTAGTTTGGGTGTTCCAGCCAGTAGATTAAAATAAATTGCTGGTAGCCAGAAATAAAACAGCAGCTCTGAATAACAGGAAAGCTTGTATGTATAAGGGAGGAGAATATAGATGTTCTTGTATGTCTATGCTTTATTGATACAACTTGAAAAGCGTTTTAGTCCCAATAGGAAATCATTTGTGTAATCTCTTACATCTGATGTTGATACACAAATCTATACACTTTTGTCTAAGTGGAGTTATTTCAATAACATTCATAATGCACTGTAAGCACATGAGCTAAACATTTAAAGCTCTCCTGGGTTTTCAAATGGTGAGTTTTTCTGTCAACTTTTGTCAACTTTCTGAGGTGATGTGGCATTCAATCAGTTATATCTCTTTATGATGTGATATGCATTCAATTTCATTTTTGGGGGACTTTGTGGTCAGTTGGACCTGTAAGATTGTTTGGAAAATCAACCATTTGTTTGAAGACGTCAGCCCTATAGTTTGATTCCTATTATCCAGCAGATAACACATTCTTTTAATTGCAGTTAAGATTAGGAGTCAGTCTCCCCTCAGCAGACAAAATGTGACCTGAACTGCTGCACACCTGTGCCGGAGAAGTACACTGTGACTGAACCACTGGAAGGCAAGCCCCAAGGCTGATAAAACATGTCACTTTCATTTGCCTCTGGCCAGATGACAGGTTATTGCAAAATCCCAAAGTTTTTGGTATTTCTTCTGGATTTAGAGAAGATTAATGGATTGCAAGTGATTCGACAGAAACAACCAGTAATGTGCACCAGCGCAACATTAATATCACTTTAAAAATATATATATGTTAAATTAAATACACCAGGGAAGTTGATTAACTTTCACAGCCCTGAGGATTTCACGACTCTTCTAAAAACACGTTTACAATGACAACTAGCTTCTCCACAGGTAAGTGACGATGTAGCTTATTATAATTTCATAGAAGCTTGTTTCAAAATATCAGGACTATCGCTTTAATATCTCATGACTCTTGAGAGAACTTGGAATTGCAGAATGTTTAGCAAGTGAAGGTCAGAGGCTTGGAAAAATGTTTACTTTCTGTGACTAGTCCCACACAGCATGTGGCTCTTTTTCTCACATGAACAGTTGGATTACTCCGGCCTGACTTGTTCTGACCCAGAGCTACAGATGGCAAAGAGGCTGCAGCAGGCAGAAAGACAGATGGGCGCACAAACAGAAATGTGTGCGACTCTCAGCTTTTAGAAGAATTACAGATTTCACCAGTAACCAATGAAAAAGAACATATTGGCTTTGGCAAAAGAAAAAAAAAAAACCATTTAGACACAGAACAGAGAGATTGTTTCAACCAACACATCTCTCTGTTGCCATGTGACACTAATATGAAAATAGGCTGTTACTGTACCTTTGAGCGCTATGGGGGAGCTATAGAAAATCTATCCCAGTGTGATTTCAGAGAAATGAACGCAGTCAAACAAAGAAAAGCCTGAGCACGCTTAATAAGTTTGCACATCTCAGAGGGAGATAATATGCCAAACATACACACAAGCTCTACAAAAAGAAACAGGCATCTGCCCCATCTATTTCAAGCCGTTGCAAAGACAGAATTGCCAAATCTTTTTGGAGGTTCATTATTATGCTAAAGCTAATCGATAAAAGATAATTATATTTATTTCCAAATAGAGATCCCAAGAAAAACCCCAAAACCTTTTCAAATAGATGTGGACATGAAAAAAAAACAGCAAATATACAAATATTGCACATTTTACTCTGCAATTATGGTGTTTGTTTACAATTATTCAAATTAAAGGGTTTCATGTATTCAGATAAGTGAGTTGCTTTTTACCTGTTCCTGAAATTATTTAAATCTATTATGAATGGCCAAAGGAGAAGACAACATGGAAATGCCATGTGTGAAAGAGAATGGCATTTCCATGCTTTTTCACACACCCTTTCCTGCTAAAGGGGGATTGCTTGACAATGTTTTGTATGGCTTTTTTAGTCTCTGAGATTATTATGGAGAAATTTTGCCCCTCCCATCCTCACAAAATGGCACCAATCCATTGAGGTTAGGAGACATTAATCTCTGCACAAGATTTTTAAAGTCCCACAGTAGTGTTTCAATTTTGTTCAGGTCTGGACTTTGACTTGGTCATTGCAACACCTTGATTGTTTTCTTTTCAGTCACTCTGTTCTAGGTCAGCTATTGTTTTTAGGGTCATTGTTCTGATTTAACCCCACTTTAGACAAAAGACCTCTAATTTTTCTTTAAAATACTTTGGGATATAGCGGAGTTCATAGTCAATGTGCCCTCATGCTCTGGCCGCAAGACAAGCCCAAAGAATGACCCTTCAGCCATTGTGGCACTGTACATAATGGCCAAACATCATTTTGACTTGATCTATCCAAGTGCTGTTGTGCTTTGGATGCATTCAGTTGTAATTTTGAAACCTTCCAACCAACTTGTTCAATCTGTTTTTTTTCTAGTAGTTCTGTTAAGAGCTTCAGTTTTTAATATGTTAACTGAAATCTGGAGCTCTTATATTATGCAGCATAGAAAGCTCTGATCCTGAAGGAAATTTGAGGGGACGTTAGAACAAAGGAAACTGTCTAAACAATTTTCACTTCTAAAAATGAACTGATTTCTACTTTTAAAACAAACTTATAACCTCAAGAACGGCAAAACCCCAGAACTCCTGCTTTGCAGAGGTGGTCACACTTATAAAATGGATTTGAGTGGCAGAGCCTTCCTGGCATGTTCCCTTTTAAATTCTACAGAAGAAGGGCTGTACTTTTTCACACACACTCTTCACTTTGGCTTCATCTTTGTTCAATGCGGCTCAGTTTGACGTTACCTACGTAGGCCTCAATTTCAGACCCTTTCACGCTGTCATGACATATCCGTCAATTAAAGTAACCTGGAGATTGGAACATTGCGTACTATTAATTACCTACTATTTCTACCAGCAGTAGCTCTCATTCAGACATTATTCATTCAAAGAAAGCTACATTTTTCTGAAATCACAGAGCCATTTATTTAGTAATTACAGTGAGAAGTGAGTCAGACACCAAACAAGGCAGCTTGAAATGTTAAATCTAACCCACGGCCACAAAGTTTATAAAATCTGGTGATTGTATGATTTAGCAACTAAACAGCTTGTTATTAGGAACCTTTGTTCCTGATAAACAAAAAGCTTTAAGCACCCATTCAATCACTGTCAGTTTTCTTCTTTTTCCTTTGTATCATTTTGTTCTGTCTGATCCTAATGGATTGTACTGTATTCATGTCAGCTCTGTAGTGCCATTACAGAATCCTTGCCTGCAATCTAAATGGTGTTCATTTGAATAGCTTTTGTTTGTTTCACACCCATCTCAATTCAAGTCCATTTATTTGGTCAAAGTGATCACAGGTCAACAAAGGGAATTTTGTTGCAATGACTTTAGGGAACAATTTTCATCTCAGAAATAAGAAGTTGTTTAATTTTAATTGCTACATTGGTTTCAAAGTTCTTTATTGGCAGTTTAAACAATTTAAACGATTGTTGTTTTTTTTGACAGCCTTGATTAATTTGCCAAATGACACCCTGAAGCCACTAGATTCACATTTGGAGCAAAACAGAAGACAAATAGATGAAAATGCTTTCAAAATTCACATGAACAAAGTCAGACAGGGTGAGTCTACAGATCCTTCCACACACACCTGAAGAAAAGGAAAATCATACCCTAAAACACAAAGATTCATTACATCATTAGATTCTTGTAGTGTCAGTGTGATGACAGCTGTATAGAAATTCAATATAACAGCTTGAAGATACACATTAGGTGCAAAAGCTTATGTTTGAAATTCAGCTGAAGAATGCCTCTGTTTTGATCTGTGTGATGAATTACGCCAAACCCCACAAGAGAGAAGTAACTTGTTGTTCTATAATCAGTCCAAATGATATTTAGTTATGAAAAATTACTTTAATCTACAATCAGAGTCTGCATAATGAAGCACAACCATGCATAGCATGAGGGTTTGGTTTGGGGAGCCTACCATTATTTGCTAGCATTGTGGCTGCTGAAGAAGATAAATGATTTGAAGGATTAATTACAGGATTGTCTCACAGTTTGGGAGCTTTTTTTCTCAAAAGTTTAGCTGAAACACAGTTTTTTTTTAGTTGTCGTTTCATAATTGTTCTTGTTTAAACTTGATGTTTTATTATAACATCATAAACAATGCTGTATCAATTGATTGCTGGATATTAAATTTAATCATTTCATAAAGTAGCTCTGACTCATAAACAGCAAGTCAAATATTTGAATGAAACAATGGTTTCCTGACGAATAAATGTCTTAAAATTGAAAATGTCTTATTTTATTTTGGTTGCATAAATCAGGCTTCTATAATAGCTGATTACAAAGAACGTTTACATACAATAGTTTGTTGACCTTTGGTCTCCCTATACTGATACAAATCATTCAGTTGTTTTGCCTAGTCCAGAATCTCAGTCAGCCAAGCTTACAAAAAAGATGCATTTGATAAGATGAAGTTCTTGAAAGTTGGTTAATGTGCTGCTCCAACATTTGATTAAAACAAACAACTTTAATAGTCTCAAATATCATCATCTAAAATGATTGTAGCTTTGACTTTTTTTTCCTAACTTTTCTAGTTTCAGAATATTGAAAAGTTAAGGTCTAGTCTAGTGTTTCAGAAGCACTCTGTGTTGCTCGCCTGAACAGGAGGGCATACCTGTTCACAAAGCAGTGCAGGCCACATGATGCAGATAGACTGGTAGCCGCAGCAGCCAATACAGTCTTTCTTTGACTGTAATGGAAAACATATATGAAAATAGGTCATGATTTTTGAAAACTGGTAAAGTGAACCATCAAGGCTAAATCCAGCACACTAATAAACATAAGTATATATTTTTTTATAGTTAGGACTATTACACAAAATATTTAAACAGGTCCTTATACCTATTCAGTCAGGAAATCCCTTATTTGAAATATAACTGAATATCTAAAGCAGAGTGAGAAATAGCTCAAATATTCCTGAGGAATATATGGATCAAAGATGTTCAAGAAATCACAGGAACAGTACTGCAGTTAAGTAACCATTGATCGTTGCTCGCCACCACAACACAAAAGAGACAAAAAGATCTTCCAAGGAGGCACAGAGGTTCCATACTAAAGAGTGAATTTAAAGACACTTTTAAAAAGTCAAGATGTTAGTATTTCATCAAATCAGGGCCTTAATTAGCATAATGTCAACTCAGGTTGGAAACAACACATACAACATGATGGACTTACTGTTGCTATATGATCTAACCATGAACTTAACTGGAAACCTCTACATGACTCCCATTACAATGTTTGCAGTCACCCGCATATTGAGACAGAGAGAGAGAGCAAGATAAACTACACTTATGACCTTTGGGAAAATCAAAGAAAGTCCTTGCGCCTTGCAATGAACTATCCATCACACATAGCAATGGACCAACACAGCCTGGTACTGTAACACTGTTCACAGCCCAATTCTGGCCTATTGTGGTCAAAGCTGATCAGAGTGCAGAATAATGTCCATTGGTATTCCAGGTGAGATCTGGTCCCTATGAATATTTGAGCTGTTCGTGGACTTGCTATCGAGCTGAGGCGTAAAGATGCTGGCTACAGTTCAAAGTGCTTTCAGTATCAAAAGAAGCACAAGGCTGAAGCAATTTCTGGGTGAGACTGCGACGATACAAGAGGGTTCAATGGCAGGCCGCAGATGGAAAAGCTCCATTAAGATTAGTTATAAACCATTAAAATAAAATAAAAGGGATTCTAATCTTTCTCTGTATGGGTTTCCATCTGATTTCCACATGAATCATGGCAGAGCTCATAAGGTGCAGATAGAGCATCCATTGTATTGGCAGATGATAAAGATTTACCAGACGCCAGTCCAGTAAATCCTGCACTCGCATTCAATATTTGGTGTTAATCAATCATCTTCGAGCTGAAGTACTGATCCATAGTCAGTTCAGGTCATTCCGGTTAATGTGAATACGATGATCAAAGGCAGGCACTTGGTGATTCCAGTTCAGCAGTCCTCATCTGAAAAACTGGATAAATATCAGCTAATGTGCTCATAGTAACTGCCTGGCAGCACAGGCTCATCAGAATTGTGTAGTGGTGCATCTCGGAGTGCTAGTATCGGACGTGCACACACAACGTACACATCTGCAGTTGATTAGAGAAAGGTCGGTGTACCGTTTGTCTCCTTTGCTACTCATATAGTCACATTCAGGCTGCAGATAAACCCCATGTCTTAAAAATGGATGTGGAGGTTGTGTTGAGATTTTGGGCTTAAGTAGGAACAAATAAGTCTACAAATCCAAAAAATTATACAAGCATTGTATCATTGCTTGTATACAGGAGTTGAAGTTTGTACTTCAACTCCTGTACTTCAGGAGTTGAAGTACAAAAGCTATGAAAAGCAAAAGATATTAACAGGGAGATTAAAGGACAAATATTATATTTTAGGACCCTAACACATGAAATCACCACATAAAGAAAGTCTAATTGGTTTTTATTGTTCATATGACTTTTTTTACAGTTTTATAGTCACGTTTGACTTGAAAAAAAAATAACACTGAGTAGAAAATATGAATGATAATGAACCATCTAAATCCACAGTGTCCAATGGAATATTGACCTGCAATCCTGAGAAAAAATATTTGCCACTTTAGCGTTTTCTTTTATTTTTTTCTCTTTTGGTCACAGTGAAATGTTTCAGATCATCAAACCAATTTTACTACTAGAAAAACATGACCAGAGAGAACATAAAATTTTCAAATGGTAATTTTATTGATTAAAGAAAAAGAGGTTATCCAAGTCAACCCGCCCCTACATAAAAATAGAATTTTCCCCATCCACCTGTAGACTTAAGTAATCAAGAGATTAAGTAGAGCGTGCCAGACAAAACAAACATAACAAACATGACCTGATAAAAAAATTAATAAAAACAAAGAACAGATGAGATGCAAAGTCACTGACATGCAACTATGCACTTCAAAACCCTTTCCAAGGCTTTATAAAACTCTCTCCACAGTGAATATTCCACTATTGACTGTCCACATTTACATTTGGATCACAATGATCACTCATCCAGAAGAACACAAAAGAACCCAAAATAAATAAAGCACTCAGTGGCCTCACATAAGGTCAGTTATTCAACAACAGGAAAGAGACTGGGCAAAAAATTGACTCAATGGAAGAGTTCAAAGATACCAACCACTGCAGACCAACAAGAACACCAAGACCTACAGAGGTGCTTTAAAAATATATCTAATAGATTCACAAAATAAGTGTGGAACAGTTTGGAAGATTTGTCCCATTACATCCAGAGTAAAACTAATACAGCATTTCAGAAAATTAGCTTCATATCATCAAAGATTGTCATTGTCAGGTTGTTTTGCTTCTTTAACACTTGAATCAAGATTTGGGAGTCGCTTATAGTTAAAAGCTGGACTAAAATCTGCTTCAAATTATGTGGCATAGTCTTTAACAAATCAATCATTCTTAAAAACCTTCCAATATGGGAAGGAGAATGAGCCAATATTATTATTATTCACAACAATGTAAAGAAACATCTTGGGAGTTAGGGGTGAGGTACAAGAAGACATTTCGTAAGGTGGAAAATACTTTTTTAGAGAACTGTATGTAGGGCAATGTGTATTTTCTTGATTTAAAAAAAATAACAATCCCTTTGAAATAGAGCTGGAGATTTTTTCATCAACAGTTTTAGATGCAATGTCAGAATTCAACATTCCACATACAGCATAATCACTCTTTAGCAACTTCTCAGTGAATTCTGGTCATAGAAATGACTACAACTACCTTGAGCTATATGTCCAGAGATGTTAGAAGAGTAAAAGTGATAAAAAAAAATATATTAATGTATGCTCATCAAGAGGTTTTCCTGTGAACATTAGTGTCATGTGTGAAATATTAAAATTTTGATTGACTCGTCTTGAACTTTACATTATTTGCTCAAGCTTTGGTCATCCGCCTAGATAGTTTCATTGTGGTTCTTAAAAAATAAATGAAGATATACATGATCAGACAGCAGGGAGAGAAAGAATCAAAGCATGAGTGAAAATAAAATAATAGAGAAAAACATTCTCATTTATTTTTCATGGCTGCTTTCTCTAGTTAAACCTGCAGCAGTCAACAGAAATACAAATGAAGCTTTTTCTTTTCATGGAAGCAAATCTTTGGGTTTGCAATATTCACAAACCCAGAGATTCGAAAAAGGACTGCTGCAGTCCTTTCAGGCTGTTTGTCTTCAATTTACAATCCTGTAGTTTGCTATCATCTGCGTGTGAATGTATGTGTGAATGGGAATGACATCTTTGAATAAAGAAACTGAGGGTCTTGAAAAGCCCTACACAAGTCTGATGTCATTTCAATGCTGTCATCTGATCAAGTCAACAAGAGTTGCAATCAGTGTTTTATTGTTTGTAATTCAGTAAATTCTATGAAAACATTTCATAAAAGTGGATGATTGAAGGCTAATAAGTTTATGTGCATGACGTAGCATGTAAATTTTATCCACAAAGTCAACATTCCTGGAATTTACGCGTGCGTTATTCAGGCCGTTGACTTCACTATGTCAGCAACAAGTCAATCATCAGGGAGGGACTGAAACAATCACAGCAGAAACTGTTACGAGGGAGAAAGGTGGAATCTAAATATCAGTCATCAAATGGAAAGAAAAAAAAAAGAGGGAAGCTAAAATACAAATGCAAACACACAGTGAGCTAGTTTACAAAAACAAAGAGCTGGCAAAGAGAGAAAACACAGAGCACAAAAATCCAGCTGCTGAACAGTGAAGCATAAAGAGTCTTTGATATGAATAACCAACAACGAGCATAGGTGTACATGATCAAAAATACCTGACAGACTGGAAAACCAGCTGAAGCAGAGAGACATATATACCCACAAAACGACAAACTGCGAAGTCGAAACACTGAACCTGAAATCTGACATTTTCCCACAGAACCTAAATCTCTATAGCATTGTATATTATAGAGCAACACAATGTGAAGAGAGAAGAAAATAGCACCACAAAGACCAAACAAATTCTGAAAGAAGGTTGACTTAATTTAAGAGATAATTGCAAACCTACAAGGACATGGCCATCCAACTAAACTCACTGGCCGGCCAAGGAGAGCATTAATCAGAGCAGCAGCCAAGAGGTCTCTGGAGGAGATACAGAGATCAACTATTCTGGTGGGAGAACTATTTGCTGTGCATTTTGTTAAGATAGCCTTCATGGAGAAGCATCAAGAAACAGTTGCAAAAAAAAAAAAGAAGGCATTAGAAGACCGGGTTGCTTTTTGACACAAGTAATGTAGAATACACTGCACACATCCAGAAGAAGGTGCTGTGGTCAGATGAGAGCACCTTTTTATTTTCTGATCAACATGCCAAGTACTGTGATAGATTAATGTACACTGTACATCAAACCTGTTAGAGACTGAAAAAGGGCTGAGACTTGGACATAAGTTCAGCCTCTAACAGGACAACAACCCTAAATATTTAGTTAAAGCTACAGTGGAATAGCTTTGATCAAGGTAATTTGTGAGAAGAGTTATAAAATGTTGTTTAGGGTCAACAATCCAACTATGTTGAGTGAGCTTATACTGTTTTATAAAGAAGAAAAGTCAAAAATGTCTGTATGTTCAAAGCTGGTAAATAGCCACTCTTCAAGACTTGCAGCTGTAATTATAGCAAACAATGTACATGATTTGTCTTTTTAACGCAATAGGAGATTAGCAGCAACAGAAAGGAACACCACCCAATTAATCAAAGTGTTGCACTACCTATAATTTTGCTGTATTTTCTTATCTTTTACAGGTTAATCCAATAATTTCCTGTTGCTAAGGGTGTGTGTGTTTCACTGAAAATCCAGATAACCTTTCAGACGATAAACTTTTCCCCCATGACTCACACATTTCCTGTGCTAAATTATGTTAATGCAACATTTGAACCATGAACAGTCAATGAGGAAAAAGAGAGACAGAGAAAGAGAGGCTTATTTTTTTAAAATCTGGTACATGACGCAGAATCCAAGTTATGCAAAATGAAAAGAGAGTGGAATTTAAATTTGTTTATGTTTTAATAGCCAGAGGCATAAGGTGCAGAAAAGACTTGGTATTATTTGGAGAATCACATAAAGACAGAGGAAGCAACGCCTTGAATTACTGTGCCTCAGGCAACGTGTCTCTGTGAACCTTTTAATGCCTGAATGAGGTTGACATTTGTTCAGCACATATTGGATAGATTGCTATTAATTCCATTTTACCTAGATGCAATGCTACTTGACATGCTATTGGCTGGCGTTTGCATGTCAGCCAATCCAGTAGCGCCTTTAGCTTTTACAGTGTTAATTGACTGTATCTAAATATAAGCTTCTGCTGAAGTTCTAAGATGGTTTCCTTCATGCATACTAAGGAATACTTGATGCTTGAACAATTAAAATAGACATTTGTAAGAGGGCTTTAAAAGTACTTTTGGTTTTATATAATCACAAATGGCTTTGGTCCCTAACACCAGCAAATATATAATATTATGGTTGTTTATTTATTATTAACATATGGGATGTTTTTCAATCAATCTGTGGAAATTTTATGGATCCACTTCTTGATTAGATGCATTTTACATGAGATAATAAAAACGAAAAAGAAAAGTGAAAATAGTCATTTATAAAAAGCAAACTAAAGGAATTATGAAATAATTGTAGAAAAAAGCAGGGCACTCTGTTTCAGTTTTTTTTTTTTTTTTTCTGAGGAAAAACTAGAACAGAGTGCTCTAACTAAAAATACTTAAATAGATTTTCTTTGACTTGCTCATGTAACTTTTCCGGTCCTAGCGGCATGTCTGATAATTGGTTTCTAAACAATCTGACAGTAAAGCTTTGATTTGTGTAAAACTATTTAACGTTGTGTATGTGTCGGAGCCTTTTCAAATTTGTAAATATTACATTTGTGAGGCTGAAGGTAAGAAATCTGGGTGTTAAATTTTAATGTTTGTGCAGTTTCTAATTGTACGTCTGTACACATATTTCGCACTCATAATTTCCTCACTTTTGTGTATTTTAAGCTGCAATACAAAAATTGAAAGTTAAAATTAAAAATTGAAACATAAAATCCTTCATCCTTGTCCATTTTGCCATAGCAAAATCTATTACTAAATTAATGTTTTCACTTTTAATGACATGCACTAAAGAAGAATACAGTACCATCCCCTTTTATGCAATAGTATTATACTTCATTTAAAGATACAAAACTGAACTCATTTGCAACCAGATAACATGTCAGTAAATTGTCACCTACTTTGTATTCTGGAAGCATTGCTCCGTTGAACATCCACACAACTCCACATACGGCTCCCTGGGGAGGCTAAGCGGTCGATTGGATGAAGGTTACCCTCTGTGGTTTAAAATTTAAGCAGTCTGATTACCTCTAAAGTTATTAAAGCAAAGGTTTAAAGTGAAATCAGACACTAATACTAGGCAGAAGAAATCTTAACAGGTCAGGAAGACCAGTTACCTGTACAGGAGATTAAATAGCAGGTTGTTTTAGCAAAACTTCAGTACTTATTCACCATTTCATTGGATTTATTTAATGCTCAATAATCGTCAGACTGAGAGAAGTTTCCATGACAGATGATGAAAAACTTATCTAACTTTGCACAGCTAACTTCTGTTGATAGTGCTCCCACTATTTACCTAATTACCTTGTGGCTGCCAATACCAGGAGCCCAAGCTCATAAAACGCAACAGTATTTACCTTAGAAGAGATGAAGTAGGCTGGGCGAAGATTGTCAGCTTCCTGCTGATTAGCTGCAACGTGATCTTACTGTCAAAGGAGCTCAAACATAATTAACTTGTGCGTGATCTTACAAAACACGTGTTGTTTGAACTGAACTCGGAAAAGTTAGAAAGATGCTGGCGCGGCAAGGTTCCCTGAAAGTCAAACATAAATCCCAGCCTGTTGGTATTTGAAGATGGCACCAGAGATATGCTACGGTGTGCAAAAGACAGAGTGCATACGATGTTGTGATTGGGAGAAAAAGCTCTTATCTTATCTGCAGGTGGTTTTCTTAGGATAAAAAAAAACACTCCATCTATTTTTCTCCGATTAGCTATTGCTCCTCATTCTCCATGTCTCATCCTTTGGCTTGGAAACCCTCATCTTTAATATTTCTCTTCCTCTGTGCTGCTTCCATTACTGTCAGCCAGTTCCTGCCTATCTGCGGACTAAAAGTGGCTGTGCTTGGCTGATTCCTCAGATAACTGACTGAATGCTCGCTGTCCACAGAGGAAGAGGATGTGGGGAGGGAGGAAGGGACAGATGGGGAGATGGAAAAACTGAGAAGGGATGAGAATGACAAGTACGTTCTTGGCAGATTGGTAAAATCCACCAGTTTATGTACCTTTAACTGTTACATAACTAGCCACATCACCATAAGCCCATTTATTTGTAAAAGTATTTGAATTCTTTTTATTTTTTCATATTTTGTCACGTTACAGTCACAAATTTCAATGTGTTTTCTTTAATTGGGATTTTATGTTGCAGAAAAGTTTGCAAAAAATGCAAAAAGAGTGATGTGCAATTGTTTTCAGCCCCTCAGACAGTATTTTATAGAACCACTCTGTAATGCAGTTACAGCTGCAAGCCTTTTGACATAATGTATGCTTCACAGTAAAAGATTTGCCAAATAGCTGAACCTCTCTTGAGTTAGAGGTTTGTGAACATCTTTTTTCCAAGTCATTTCAGAGATTCTTAGTTAGATTTACTTGGATTAGGCCATTTTAACACAAGAAATCTGCACCTTTTCTTCATACATTATTCTGTTTGTAGGCTAGTAATTTCCATTCTGATAAGAGTATCTTTACTACATAATGCTCTCCTTGCTCAACCTATCAGTTTGGTTCTTTGAGTTCTGTTACATTCAGAGGTTTGGATGGTGCCTTGGACTTCTCCACAACTTTCCCCTCAACCTTTCTGCTGTGTTCCTTTGTCTCCATGATGCTAATTTTCCTCTAACAAAGCTTTTGAGGCATTCATTGTTTGATTAAATTAAACACAGGTTGACTCTGTTTAGAAATTAAGGGAAATCTGAAGGCAATTGGTTTCACTGGGACTTCATTAATATGGGGCATCAGAGTAAAAGGGGCAGAATGGAAAGGTTAGACATACCTTTCATATCTTAACATGAAGAAATAGAGTAACTGATTCGTTTTCCTCTTAGCTTATCACAAGAAATCCCAATAGAAGACAAGCAAAGCCTAGTATGTATACAGGAAAATCATGTTTCAGCATTGAATAAAATAAACCGTATTACTTGACTTGTAACACAGAAAAAACTGCTACATGAAAGGACGTTTTTTTCCACCAGTCATGGACGGATGGTACTGTATCAGCGAAGGATGATGAATCATTTGCATTTACATCAAATGATGATGAGAGGAGTTGTGAGGGAAATGTGGGGAAGAATGAAGAAGGGTTGAGGTCAAGCTGCACTTCACAGAGGAGACACTAATCTCCTTCGAAGGGAAGAAAGGCACCAGCTCTGCAAAGGATGCAGTTGGAACGGGGAGAGGACGGAGGAAGATGAACACAGTGGAACATCACTTACTAACTGCTGACGGAGGTGTAGCACTTGAGGTGATCTGGGAAATGAATGCATTTCAGTCAGCACACACTGCTCCAAGCCTTTCTTTGTTCAGCACACTGGTGCTTTGTGAAATAGACAAGCTGAGATAATGTAGGTTGTACGGTAAAAAAAAAAAAAAAAAGAAAATCTGGGAGAAATTAAAATTCAAAGAGAGGAGAAGGAAGTGTGTGCATTAATTCAGAATTATACATGTTTCCACTCACCACTTCTGGTCTGATATCTCGCTGCCGATCCATCTACAAGACAGTAGCTCTCCTGTGGACTGGCCTCCGCAGCCTCTTTATCTCTTTCTGTGTTACTGCTGTAAGCCTTGTGAGAAACTGAGCTCAGCCTGATTACAGCAGGGGTTTAGCCATTATCACCATTAATCATGAGTTCATTCCACCATCAGTTACCCAGCATGCCTTCAGTAAAGGACAGTTTCCTGCAATAGACAGCCAGTTGTAGCTGGAATGTGAATTTTATGGAGATATTCTGAACTTTAACCGGAACACATTACAGAGTTTTCATATGACTAGTAACCCTTAAATGCTTTTGACCTTCAGCTACCAGGGGTCAGCATAGGACTGAGCTTGTAAGGCTGAGCAGCCCCCTGTGAGAAAATATTAAGTATTCCCTAAAAGGGTTTTTCACTAAGAGATGATAATTTTCTGTTTATGGTAACCAAAATTATGTTTTATTTTATTTTTGATTGACTGCTAGTAAATCAAAACTGCAGTCAAACTGTGCTGAAAATGTTTGGTAAAAACTTGGCACATATTAAATGAAAGCCAAGTTGTTGTAAACAAAGGGAAACAGAATGTTCTGTGCTTTTAATGACGGCATATAAACATAGCATATAAAACATCAATAAAAAACAGCATTGCAAGCAGAGATAACCCAGATCATTAAAATCTGCTGTTTATCAGAGACAATGGAGAAAAGTAGGTGGATTGAATACAAGCTGTAATTTGGCTTAGTTCAATAATGATAAGGTAACTAGCTAGCTCTATGTCAAACTTAATTCCTCACTTGAAACATCATCACCAACTGATGTGGAGAAAAAGCCAACTAAAGTACAACTGCAGCTGGTTTAAGCACTCAAACAGTAAATGGTGTGGAACTCGGATCAAACCAAAGCTTTAAGATGTTAGAAATGTTGTTAGCAACAGACTTAAAGCTGGAAACTGTCAATTTGAACGCTTAAGTTTTTGGGTTTTTTTTCTTTTTTTGTTTCTTTTTTAAAACATGTACTTCATTTTAATAGATCAAATGAATAACCAAAAGCTGCTAATCTGAATACAAGTACAATACTGGTCGGGTAAAGTTGATGATGTGTACTTTAATATTTATTCTATTCTATATTTTTTTAAATATTCTTCATCAAGTGTGTATTTTCAGTCAGTGAGAACACTTCTATGCTATGTAAGTTGATGAATCAATGACGACTAAATTCAATCAATGAATGTGAAGTACTTGACTTGTAACAGAAAAACTGCTACATGAAAGGATTTATTTATTTATTTTTTAAACGTAGAACAGAAAGCAATAATTATGCATTCCTCCATCTAAAATATTATGGTTACTATAACGCTGTGGTATTCATTTAGTTATTTTGATATTGCAACATAGGCTAACATAGCGAGAAAAGGAGAATACATAGAAGAGTGTTGCTCTTTGTGTTAGGATTTTTACATTAACAGATGAACAGTGAAGGCATTAACACCCACTGACTTCCGTAGAAGCTTAAAAGTCAAAAAGCTTGTTGAGTGAAACATTATCATTACTTGTTCTTCATTTTTAGAGAAACACTGACTGTCTGACCCATTTGCATTAGCTGGTCAAATGGTCTATTAGCTAGCCTACAGTCTGTGACTTTACAAACATGTCTGTTAGCATCCTTTTGTAGACAAAAGGTGAAATATTGGAGCAAAATTACTCAATGAGGTTTTCTTTCTGGCAAAATTCTGTTGTTTTTTTTTTTTTAACTGATCGGCCTCTGATCACCTACTCTTCATGCTGATCAGCTTTGAAAATTAAAAAAATGTAAAAATAGATTTGCAAAGTCTCTTGCCAGATAAACATGGAGAGTATACCTAGTTTTGAAGAAACATATAATTAAATAAAGAATTATAATATCAGACCTTTTTATTCTTTTATGTAAACATGAGAATTATTCTTCCTTAGAGACTATGTTGTATCCGTCTTGAGTTTCTACAGTCAATTAATATGTTTTACCTTTTAAGAGACACACACAGTGATTTTAGACTGGATGAGGCTCATAGTAAGTTGGATTTCCACTGATCAATGGAAAAACTGTCAAGTCAGACTGACTACTACACTCTTTGACTTGAAAATCTGAAGAAGAACAGGGATGTAAAAAGATATTTCAAAGACTGTATTTCCCTCAACATGTCAGGACAGATCAAGATGTGTCTGTGGTTAACTTTGGTCACAACAGAGTGACAGACATTCAGCAGATAAAAGTATAGCTGCATAGCTGCTCTTTTTTTCCTCTTTGGAGCTCTCAGTTTCTGTCACTAAACATGGTGATTTGGAAATTTGGGCAACTTTTTGGAAATCTTATAATCAGAGTATCAATCTGCACTCTGTAAGAAAGCACAGAGAGGTTCCTGTTTTAATGATACTACACACATTTAAGAAACAAAAGTTCACCTCTAATGACTGTGCATTTATTTTTCCAACATCAGTAAAACCCTTTTTTTCGAGCAAATACTTTCTCACAACAGAAAGCTTCTTGTGAATCTTTAGAAATTAGCTACTTTTAGGTGTGTGGGATGATTTTCCCTTCCAATTTGAGGTGGTTCAGCCCAAAACCTATTTAGGAACAATAAAATGGAAACAAATCAAAATTACAAATGAATATGTATTCACAGGAGTTCATAAAATTAGTCATTATATTATAATACTACTTAACGGTACATTAAACATTTACTATTTCCTCACACAAGCACAGAGTAAAAAACATGTACTTAGTTTATTCACAGTAAAAAAACAAGAACCATACAGACAACAGCTTTACCAATATGTCTGCTTTGTTCAAAGAGGTATGCAATTTCATATATTTTTTATCATAAAGTGAAAACCACCAGCTTGGTGTTGATGGAAACACGAACTGAACATTTGTGTGCATTACTGCAAACATCGAGAACATTTTAATAATGACTGTGATTTCTGTTTGAAATGGAGCCCTGTTTTTTCCTCCAGTGCGTTGGATGTGGAAACAGGGTTTACAGAAAGCTCTGAACAAAACCCGTGCAGTAGGAGAGATCAAAGCAGCATCCATTCACACACGCACACTCCCCAACACAGACCAGTGTGCATGCTGTGAGCAGACTGTGCCCTTTGCAGCAGGTCCCCCACTGTGCTACAGAGACCAGTGCTCTTTTCCCTCTCCATATTCCCAATGCACACACATGGTGATCCCTTTAATGACCGCCAAGAGATCAAATCTTTATTTATCAGACCGGCTGCTGAATAAACTGCACTGGCTGGCGTGGCTGAGTGTTTGAGAATCAAATCCTCTGCCCACAGTGACAGATTTCTGGATGCTTTAATCTCTTAATGAACATGTCCCTGATGAGAAATCATTTATCAAGTTAAGCTTTGGCAGTGGCCTAGATACACAGTCTTTCATCCTTTAAGGTATTTTTGAGCGGAACTATGATGGAAAGTTTGCTTCAATCAGATGTTCATCCTCATGCAGGAGCTCTCATTTTTGTCTTAAGCCATTTTGATGGTTAACATAGATGGATTTGAGAACAATGGGAAAATAGAGCAATGGGATCTGTGTGCCTATTGTGAACAAAATCTGTTCTGCTTAAAATAGAGCGAACAAAGAAAGTATCAGTTCGACTTTAGCTTCATTTAAAGAAGAAAATGATGGGTCAGGTTCCTCATTCATGGATACACCCTCCTCTGCTTTGCCTGTATGTGAACTGTGATACAAACAGCAGTTGTAGTGCACCATGAACTCCATTTTTAATCAATACTAATGTCATTTTAGGATGTACAAATACAACATCCACTTTCCGGAGCACATAGATGACAATGATAGGAATGTGATTCTATTTTCTTATACTTGCCAGGAAGTCAAGCAGCTTTCAAGTGGTTACTGGGCTCCATCAGTGTTATCCTCCATCACAGATACTGTTTTTTCTTCTTTCTTTCCTTACGGATTAGATCTGAAGATGCAGCCAGAGTGTCAAGATATCTCATCCAGCTTTAGGATCCCTGAGGAAGGGCTACACAATTTTGCTTGGAAAAGCATTGTTGGGTCTGCTTCACTTAACCCACCTCCATTCCCTCATCAAGCAATGGAAAATAACTAGACGGATAAGAGAGGATCCCCTCAGTGAGTCGTTCACCAGCACTCAGCTGACTTAAACCTTATCATTTTCGTTAAGCTTGTGCCTATCAGTCAATTACTTTGTAACTAATCAATTAAAATCCAATCATTGTCATGCACCATGACCAATCAGCTTTATGAAGTAAGGTCTAAACATCAGCCTGATGGCTCGGTCTGTTTTTGTCAAGATAAAACTGAGAGGGCGCCAAGAAAGATGAGCAAAGGAGAGAGGTTGCGCTCAAGAGCTTTGACACAAACGGAAGATTAGACAAAAAGAGGACATTCTATACAAAATGTGACTTTTTGAGAGCTTTAAGGTATGTGTTTGTGTATCAAAAGCTCAGCAAAACACTGTTTTTGGGTCAAGACATTCAATAAAAATCATAATCAGTGTAAGGTTTACATTTTCAAAAAAGAAACATAGCTAGATGTCTTTATTCAGCATCTTTTCCCCACCAGATTTCAAGGTATCTAGAGGTGGCAATGAAATGTTTCCCATTGTATTTCTAACAAAAAAAGCAATTTACTTTTTTTAAAAATATGAAAACTGTCAGCATTTAAAATGTGAAGATGATGTATTTTTGTGTCCCATTGCTTCCAAAGACCCAACAAACATTATGAACTGAGCAGCACAGAGGAAATATTTTTAAAACCATGGTAAAACTCTACGGCAGTCAAATTAAACACCATGTGCTGAGAAAGACATTTGGTAAAAGTCTCAAATCTAACATTTACCACAGAGACATTAAGAAGAGATAAAATAAATTAGCAGAAGTGGATTAAAAGCACTGAAATAGAAGCAGCTTTGCCAATGTTCCCATGTCATTGTGTAGAGGCCGAGCGGTGATTGTTCTTAACGAGATTAAAATTTTTAAGAAGTCTAATAAGGCTGCAGCACTAATAAAGGCACATGTGATAAGCCTAACGTTGGTTGATTAAAAAAAACAAAAAAACAAAAAAAAAACAAGAAACAAAAACAAAACTAATGAACATCCTGAGTTTTAGCAGAATTTTTGCTCTAGTCTCTGAGTAGAAAGAAACGTGTTTGATGATTGTAATATAAAAGCAAAATGTGGCGTTACCTTGGAGGACGCTCTGTTTTGGCTTTCATAACCCTCAGTTACACTGAGAATATGTGGGATGCAATAAAGCATTAATTTTTAAGAAAGGCCTTCTGTGTGTATGTGGACGAGTGTGTGTTGGTGAGAAAGAGAGCATGCAAGCGTTTCATTAGACCTGCCGAGAAACTATTAGGTAGGTGGGAGTTGCAAAGGTAATCCCTTGATACCTCTGCTGCAGAAACACATCACCTTCTCTTTCTGTCTCTCCCCTCATCCCTCTATCACTTTGTCTTATCACTGCGGCTGCCTAATGATGATGAAGCTGTGGACTCAGCAAAGGAGTCAGAGGAGCATTACCAATGTTGCTCACAAAGATGTGCAGCGTAATGGTTCGGAGGTGAGCCAGTGGCTTTATCCTCTAGATATCAGCAACCTGTAAAAATTGCAGACACAATAAGGGTTCACTGGGGTTGATGCTCAGTCCATGTAGATTACAAATGAAACTATTAAAAATTGAAATAATTTATTGTTTTTAATGTGATAATATTGAACAAAAAGCTTATATCTTTTGGAGTTTTGCTCCTTTACTCTTTAGCATACTCATTAGGTTATTAAGTAGCATTTACAGTCTGCTTTCTCCTAAAAGTAAAGATGCAGTGACTTGGAATGAGGCAGAATTTAGCTCATTTGGGCCTAACTGGTGGCATCCTGTTTGGAAACTTAGCTGTAATCTGTTTTACAGTGGAAACATCATAAACACCTCTGGATGGTGCTAACAATACTCTTAACTGTGGCTGTGAAGAAGACCCAAACATGTTTAAAACTGAAATCAGAGGAAGCACAGTGAAATAAGAAGTTTTTGAAAAGAAACATAATATTTCTGGACATCTCAAGATGAGCCAGGCTTCAAAAGCAAAGGAGAACATGACTTAGAGCAGATAACAGGAAGGTTTAATCTATTAAATAGAGACAGAAGCTGCTGTTTAAGTAATGGTAATGCATTAACCAGGGTAATCACTGATAAAAGATGATAAAGATACTTTAAATGTCAACTCAGTTTGTTTAAGAGAGGAAGAGAGTTCCTCCAATTGATAATTTATGACACTTCATGCAAGGAAAGCTATGAAAATATGCTTCAGTTCTTGTTTCTTCATAGCTTGGAGAATAAAAATTGGAAAAATTGGCATCAGCAAATGTAAGCTTTACAAAAATCAAATGTGATTAGGGCATCTCCACGTTAAAGCTTTGTATAGCCTATCCTCTGCTTTTGTAAAATTCATATGTTTTTAAAGAAAGAAAACCCTATACATAGAAACTTACTTGTATGCATAGGTATCAGATAGAAAGCTAGAAGTGATGAGATTTTCTTAGGCTGTCTGTTTCTCATTCCTCTTCTCTGCTGCCTGCATACGGCTGAAGCAAAGTCTCATGGTATGCTTCTGAATCCAGCCAAGTAAGCACATCTTGGTTTGAGGTTTCTGGTTTTGATGATGAACGCAGTAACATTAAGCGAGGGATACAAGTACAGCAGTGTACCCGTCTGACCACATGGTGCACACACAGCAGACAACCCGACTGTGCTGCAAGGAGAAAGTTCAGTCTCACTTTTTTAATGCCTCATTCTCTGAAATCCCCTTTTTTCTGCCACTGTGAACTGGTTTACTTTGTATCGTAGCTGTTTCACCTATTCTTAGTTCACTCGTTTCAGTTCAAATGAGAAATATAAAGACTTGTTTTCAAGCATCTACATATGAAAAATCAAAAAACAAATTTAAACCCAAAAGCTGGGCTCTATATTAGTCTGGAAATAGAGTGATCATCCTCATGTGATTTGCAATATTTGTCCTAAATCCCTGCTAAAGATTATTCTGAGAGCAGATTGTGGTTATTTGATATATTTAAACAAATTTCTACCACTCCATTTCTGTATCAGGAAGACAATAACTATTTATCTCACATCGAGAATATCTTAATTCTTAATTTTTCACACATTTTTTTATCCTATAGAATTGATATTTTTCTGCATATCATAGTGCCTTACCCCTAAGCACAGAAGTAAAACTTTTTAAATGTACAATTGAAAATCTTGCAGATACAAGCTCAGAAAAATTTTATCTTCCTGAAAACTCATAAGAATTTGTGTTAGCCTTTAACCCAAGAGCAAAATGTCACACATTCTTAGCGCCCCATCTCTCGTTTCAGTTCTCTGATTGGTTACAGACAGCTTTATCCAAACCTTGGCAGGCGGATCTTTGGCTCTACCTGTTTGTAATACTGCCTGAAAGCTGAAAATTAAATCAGAGACTCCACACTGATTTACCTCTGCGCATCTGTCTTCCACTATAACAAATTTGTTTTAAATTAGTCTGCCTAATTGTCATCCTCCCATGACAGAAGACTGTTCTTTATAAACAAAAACAAAGGAAGCATATTAGAGGTGTTCCTGTGGATACAAGCTGAAAAACGTATGAAACCCAGTCTAGAAGTCGCTCACTGCTGTTTGTGCCGCTATTGGTCTAAATATCACCCAGAGGGTGTGTCCATGATTCCTCCTGCACTTCTATCCACCGCAGCAGATGGATAACTGCACCCTTGCAATAGCTAATGAAAGCAGATTTAGAGCAGGCAGACACCACACATGCACACATCCGATAAACTCAAAAGGCACAAACGACCAGGCGAAGTAAAAGCCTGCACAGACGTCGCCATTGTCTCCATTAAGAGCTATGAAATCTCATTAATGTGCATTAGTGTGTTTGGGTGGGGATTTAGGTGCTGAGAAGATTGAATTAGTTCTGAGCTCGGGTCGCCTCAAAACAATTATTTGTCCTCTGTCATCCTATTAAAAAGCAACTTCCAGTAAAGATTACAGCTCAAAGAAAACACTGACGGCAGCGTTTCACTCCGACTATTGGGAGAAGGGGTTTCCAGTGATTGGCATAATGGACATTCTTAATGACTGGTGTCGAGATGATCCACTGTAAGATCGTTGGGCTCTGAGTGAAGATTTGATCACTTTGGAGATGTGAAGTCAGCAGCAAACTGCACCTTTGGACAACAATTAAGAGCAGTTTTTTTTTTTTTTTTTAAACGTTTTTGTGAATGTGCTTGGTGTTGATGTATTTGCTTTGAACACAATTCTTTTACAGCAGGCCATGCATGCTTAGCACTGCTGTTTTGGTCACAGTATTCTGCAGAACCAAAAGTGAAAGCAACTTGTGTGTCTAAGGGGAACAAAAAATGAAGAATAAAATACAGTGTCCCCTGTCTAAACAAAGTACAGAACTTGATCATTTCAAAGCCTTTTGTCCCAGTACATTTGCACTCCTCAGAACATGAGCTCATCAAAACGCAGTTCACACACAGCTAAGGTGAAAAGAGTATAACAGATGATTCAGGACTCTGGACCATCTAGAGCAGTGATATCCTAAGCTGGTCTTCAAATGTTCGCCTCCTGCCTGGTTTAGGTATTTCCCTCTTGCAACAGTCCTGAACCAAATGAATGGGTCATTTGCAGGGAATTGCAAACTTTAATAACTTTATTCATAAGACACATCAAAAACATGCAAGACATGGTCTTGATCAAAGACCGTTCCCATTATATAAACCTTATTAAATGTTCTAGGAGAGCATGGAGAGGTGTTCTGTTATAGCAGCGGTGCCAGTAATTGTGCCACCAGTTATTTGTTAACATTGGATTTTTTTCCCCCTGCTGGATATATGTTCTTGAGCTAAGGGCTGGATTTTAGTGAGGTTAAGTTACAGCAGTAGAAGATAAGAAAATTTATTCTCTTGTTATATTTTCACATCCTTTCCAGGCCCTATTATTCTTTCCATTGTTTCAGTTACTTTGTGGGTTTGTAGCTCTTACTATCAATAGAACTGTCATATACCACATCTCTTAAAATGTCACCCGAAGGATCTTTTGTCACACAGTTAAATCTTCTCCTGCTCCCAGAATCCAAGACACACACTCACACTATCCCTTCCTTCAGATAAGAGGTATCATCTGGGTGTAGGGTAAGATGGTGAACCAAGAGAGGAAGGAGGCTACAGTCAGCAGATGCAGCAAAAATGGAGAAAGCAATAAGTGTGAATAGACAAAAATGGTGCAGGAAAAAGAAAAAGAAGTTAAGCTAGCTTTAGAGTCTGATGAAAAAATGTTAGAGAGCAAGAAATAGGAGATGACATACACATGCTTAGACGTGAGGACAATGAAGATGGTGGATCTCTGTGGCAGAAAGTCAGAGTGCCTTGTATGCAAAAGCCCTGATAAAACTCAATTCAGGTTTAGAAAAGTGCAAACAAATATTTACATGTGAGCATTTAATGCTTTTAAAGCCATTCAGTGCATATTGGAATGACTAAGAAACACACACTTATAGTATTAAGAGCCCCACTGTTGAGTGACTCAGAAGAACGAAAAGATTTTAAAAGAATAAAAATATGATTCTATAATTAAGTGAGCAATAGTGCTGTATGAAGCCTCTGTGTGTCTGAAATAGCAAATGGAAAGAGTATGGACTAATTTTAAATCCATATAATGCCTTGCAAAAATATCCAGTTCATTTTAACTTATTCCCACTTAGCCATAATAAATGTCCATGTCGTTAATTAGTTTTTTGTGATATACAAAACACTATGCAAGGCAACATTCTGAAGTGGAATCAAAAAAGTAGAGTGTACATTTTTATTGAGTCCTTTAGTCTGACAACCCTAAATAAATAAAGTGTTACCAATTAAATTCAGACGTTGCCCAATTAGTAAATATATTCCAGATTTGTTTTGTTTAAATAATCAAGAGTCCCAATGGAAATTCTGGAGGAGCTGCAGAGATCATCTGTGTTGGGAGATTATGTTGAGAATTCAACCATTAGTCATGTTTACAGCAAAGCTGCCCTTTATGAAAGAACATTATCAAGAAAAAGCCATTGCAGAATGAAGGTCACAGAGAAGACATGCCATGAAGCGGACACGGCAACATGTGCCAGATAAGAGGCAGTATCATGCTGTGGGGAGATAAATGCAGAGCAACTGTGAAAGAAATATGCTTGGTCACAGGTGTCCATGTTTTTTACATTTGATTTCTTTAAAAGAAGGACAAGGACAGACCCTGCAATTAACTTGATTGAAACATTTTAGTCAAGTTAAACTACAATTGAAAATTTTGTTTCTTCCTTTATGCTTAAGAATCATGTGGCATGTTCTAACAGGACAACAACCCTGCATCAACAGCTGCAATGATCTAGTCAAAGTCCAGAAGGAAGTCAAAGTCCAAAACTAAATCTGACAATCTGTGTGGCAAGGCTTCAAAAAATATTCTCTACATCAAATCCAAATGAGCTGACTTAAACGTCTATGAGAAGCAGCAGAATCTCAGGTATAGTTTGTTTTAATTTCTTCCCAGGTGTTGAACTGAGTCAAGATGTGAAGGTTGTGCAGAACTTCTCATTACCTCTGATGCCCAAGTGTGTTTCACCACTGAATTAAAAATTACTCATTCAGAAAAGAGGAAAACAATAACCGGAGTGCACATGACAAAGATGATAAGACTTTTCTAAGAAATAGGAGTTTAATCAATGAGGATTTGTAGGTGTTTTTGTTTTCTTTTGCTTTTGGTGCATATCTATTGATTTCAGCTGCAGACATCCAAGAAAAACAAGAGCATCTTACATAAATATTCAGTGCAACATTTTGCATGGCAGGGAAAGAAAGTAGCACAATCATTTATATTGAATACAAAAGTTTTGATTTCACAAAAACTGCCAACAGGACTCCCTCTCATCTCTGGGGATTACTTTACATAATTAGCTAAAATCTCACACAGCAGCAACCGAATCCCTCCCCAGATAAAATGACCATTTTGTGCTTTTACGAGGCATGGAATCTCCGTGCCAGTGCGTGTAATTATTGTTTCTCTTATGAGTCTTAGACAGCTATTGTTATTCACACTCGCACACACTAAATTCTACTGTACCCTCTCCGCATCACTGAGTCGTGAAATCGACTCATCAGTAATAACAGGTACAGAGACAGAGAGCTGGAGAGGATAGAGGAGGCGAGGGACTGCGAGGTGAAATCTCTCACAGAAGGGCAGAAGAGTTAGAAAAATAAAAGAAAAAAAAAAGAAAGCAGGGGGAGATGCTCTGGAGAAATTCCCCGTGAGCTGCCTGATAATACAACCTATCATGATGCTCAGTTCCCTTTATGAAACCGAGCTGTGTTACAGGCTAAGGAATAAAGGCTGAGGTACAAAAAGAAATCAAGTGCCCAGATGTTGCTGAGTGTATGAAGGATGCTATAGAGGCCAGGTATTGATTGTGGAATGCATCAACCTAGCTCTGGAGAGTTGATCAGAAGCCTTGGAAGAGGCTCAGCAGTCAAGTACTCACACATCAAGTTGGCAGGAGTCAATGTTGGGGTATCAGTCAGTGCACTAATGCAGAGCTGGTCCAATTAGGCAACCGTTTCTGATTCCAAGACAACAAAAAAAAATAAATCATCAGTCCAAGATTTATCACAATTTTAGTTGTGCTGGTCAAGTGATATAAAGGCAAATTACTTTGTTAAAAATCACACAGTGTGCTTTTATGGATTTTCTTTTTACATTGTGTCTCCCATAATGGAAATTTACAAATACGTAGTGTGTCATATATATGTTAATATGATAGAATTTGTTAAAGGAGTGCAGATATTGCTATGGTCAAGCTTTTTATTAACATTTTTCAATTCATCACACAAGCATTTTTGTTCTTAAACAAAATGATTAACAGTGACATACTGAAAAGAAATCATGGCACTACGTTGCTGTAGAGACACACTGTACATAAGCAATGTTATCACATGTCTTCGCCAAACTGCATTCAAGAAAAAAATTAAAATAAGAGCACATTTTCTTCCTCACATGGTTTTTCAAATGTTGCAAATATCACTAAATTAAGTTTATTTAAGCAAAGGAAATTAAATTAAAGATCCCTTATGGTACTTTAACTTGAGGCAGAAAGAGCATCGAGTTAATCTTGTACCGTCTCTCATAATTATTTGTAAATCATTCCCCTCTATTTCAAACAGATGTTGCAGACACTGCATTATACAAAACAACATTACCATGCAAATTAAATCTAAAATCTCTTTTCTCCTTACAGATGACGTGTTCTTGGTTTGTGGTCTCATATTCCTTCTCATGTGACCTCAGTTGCCAGAGTTCCTGTTGATCTCAATGAATGCTCTGTAATTGAAGTGAAGTAATCAAGTCAAGAAATGGTGATTGGGCTCATTCTCTGCCCATCCCCATTACCGACACAGAGTAATTAAGAGTTTAGATGTTGAAATGTAAAAGTGCTGCTTTTGAAAACGCCACTGATTCCACTTAGCCTCTATTCAGCACAGGTCTTTAGATGGATGACTGATAAGTAGCTTGTGATGACTGGTGCAGACTGAACCTTTGAAACACGTATAAATACTTTTTTTCTAAATCAAGGGATTTAACTTGTTTTTGTATAGATGAAAAGATTTTAATCAGTCAAGTTTTTGTGACCTGCCAATAAAATTTGTTTTTTGTCAATTTCAGTTGGAGAACCAGAAATAGCAGTGCTTCCTCCCAGCCTTCTTTCTGTAAGTGTTTGCCACATCATGTGTTGTGTCTGTAAGAAATAGTTTTACTATAGTTTAAAATAGTTTTAAAATAGTTTCATTATTTTAAAACAATTACATTTACTGAACACATAAAAACAGCTAAAGACAGTGGTGAAAAGCCAGAAATTAAATCAGGATTCTCCATGGATAGTGTTGTGGAAAATGTTGCATATCCATGACAAAGGCTGTCTTAGGAAGTGACCAGCGGAGCTGTCTGAGTCCTCTTGATTCGCAGGTAACCATGCGTGTGTGTGTTAGTGCCTCTGCATGACAGAGAAAAGGTGGGTTAGAGAGGGGCCATCAATCAACCCCAGGACAGGACTGGATGGTGATTACAGCAGGGGTTCGAGATCAGTTCTCCAGACTGATTTACTTCTTTCCTTCCTGGGTCATAGTTCAAGAATGGCCATTTCACACTTTTCCTTGGAAAAGAAATCCACACCCAGCGTCATAAATCTACCCTCTATTCTGTTTAGTTGTGTTTGTCTGAGCGTGTCAGAATCTCCTCACCCAGATTTCCAGTACCGATAAATAATTCAGAAACCCCTGCACCCCACCTCATAACCCCCCCACCCTTCTTTCTGCTGTGGTATTATTAGATAAAATGGCTGAAGATGCTGAAGAAAAAAGTAAAATCATGACTGAAACTGAATAAGAAACAGGAAGAAAAGAGGGAAAAAACAAATATTTACTTTGTCAACTCTCATTTTTAAATCTCATGAAAAAATGATCAACCAGTCAAAATAAATTGGCAGTTTATTGCTTTTGTTGCTGATTTGTTTGGTGTTGATTTGTAACTTTAATATGCAGACATGCGACTAGTGTTTACCATATGTCCTCATTTGGGGGAGCCAGAGAAAATGAGATGATTATATATGAATAAGCTGCCACTGCACATAAATGAGTATGATGCGTGCAGCTGTTAATTCTTATAATTGAATATTATGTTGTTCATTGTACACTCTTATGGATGTTCACTCCAATATTGTGCTGGCTTCAGAATTTAATTTCCCGTGCCATAATAAATGTAATCACAGTGTGTGTTACAGTGTTGTTATCCCTTCTGGGCTGATGCCCAAGTCAGCAGGCCCTAAATGTTTTTTTTTTTTTCTCTCTCTTTTGTCGTGTAACACTTGTCAGGACTCCTCTTCCAGCTTATCTCAGCCCTGTAAGTCAGAAATGGGGGATTTCGAAACGATTTGGGTAAAACTGTGAAGCAGCTCAACCTTTTGATCAGTGTTCTGTCCTCTCTTTATCCCCATCTAAATCAGCTTCTGCTCCCCTTGTCTGCTGCCCCCCTTCCTTTATCCATCTCTATCTCTCTTTCAAGTACGGTTCTTGGATTGGGCTCCCTTGGCTGAGGGTGCTGCCAGAAAACTAGGTGTCCTCTAGGCCTTGCCTGCCATCATCATTTTTGCTTTTGACATTTTCAACCTCAGGCAATACCACTCACTCCATGCCACTTCCCTTCTCTTAATCTATCTCTGTCTCCAGGCCGATAGAAATCTCTTTCTTTTTCCTGCTCTGTCGCTCCTCTTCACCTGCTTTCTTCTCCGGTTGGCAGCTCCTGGGCTCTGCATTTCTGACTGATCTTCTCCCTCTCACCACCTTTATAACTTTCTTCTTAACTATCATCATATTTTCTTTCCACTTGAGACGGAAAGCTGCTTTGGAATAACTGCACCTCTTCCCTGCCTGGTCTTCCAACCATTACCTTTCCTCTCCTACCATGACCCACAAATACAATGATCAATAACACTTACATGGCAAACAAATAGCAGCAAGCCAAACTAACAACTAGGAGGCACAGCAATGCTTTCCTCTCACAATATAACACAATGACTAATTGGATTTAAAAATTGATTTGAGGGTGGAAAGAAGATTTGTCAAACAGCTTAGTTAAGGAGGAGAAAACCTGTGAGGGATGTGAGCAGCTCATACTATGTGGTAACTTACAACAGTATTTTCATTCATCATTGATTATAAGCCCCACCTCTTGCCCAGCATCCACCTGTAAATTGGGTGGATGTAGCTTGTTAGTTTATACAAGCCACATTGTTGTGTTGGAAAAACCTGATACCTTCTTCAAGTGTCGCCTGGCAGACAACCAAGAATGAGCTATGGGTTTAATGTGCTTTTGTTGTTCTAAATCAGCAATAGAGAAAATGGAAAATTGATGAGTTAACCAAGTCTGTTTTAGGATAAATTACATTACAACTATTAGAGATGTAGAAACACTTATGTAAACAGATTTAGGAATTTAAGGCCACAGTATTTCTTATCAAATTTAAGTCTGTGTCTCAAAGTGCTGTTCAGTTGATTTTGGCATGTACTTTGTACTAATACTGCAAATGTAAGCGGTTAGTAAGGGCCTCAGATGAATAGAGAGAGTGTTAAACTAGATATTCTCTTGTACTTGTTTGACAAATTTATTTTGAAATAAGAAAGGGAGTAGATTCCCTGTTGTGAAGACATGCATTGGAGAACATCCAAACTTCATGCAGGGCATGTAAACATGCAAACCCAATGACCTTCTTGCTACAAGACAACTTACAACCATCACTGTGCAGCCCACATGATTGCTAGGAATATCCTAAGCTTTATAGCAATACACAATGTTAGTGTTGAGCTATTTTAAAAAGTAAATGAAAACTTTGGCGGAAACCCAAATGGGTAACTAACTATGAAGCTTATAAAGCTAACTATAGGGATCTCCAAATATTTCATTCTAAGCCACAAATGTCAAGTTACATCTGGACACATCAATATCTAAGGAGAGCTGATTAAGCTGATTATTTCTGTGGAAGTGGATTTCAAACGGCATGATAAATTCTTGTCAGAAAATGTACTGCAATCACATAGCAGTTGATGAGAAAAAAAGTATTAATATGGTGACAAAACCAAGCTGAGACAATGAGTTTGCAGATCATTTTTAGAACGTTTATTATCTCTGCATCTGGAGTGTCTGCATGTGTCTGGGAGATGATGTGGAGGCAGAGCTCAGGTTATTGCCAAAAGGATGAGTTTGTGAGCAAGCTTATTACAGTGATGGGCTGAAACCATGGATTTAGATTACAGTTATTGTCAAGGTGAACAATCTTCTCTTGGACAACACATTTCGGCTAACAATAGCCACGGATTATACCCAACACTTATCTCTGCAGAGGCTGAGTCCCTCTCACTACAAGGGTGTTTGTGGGGATGTGTGTGAGACACATAAATTGAGAAAATGCATGTTTTTCAGTGTATGAAACAGCAGTTACATGCGTGTGTGGGTGTGCGTATGAGAGAGAGAGAACACGACAAAATACAAAACCACCTGCATGTGCCTAGGCTGGTGTCCTGTGGGTTTAAAATGTTCCTGACAGAACAAGGACACAATGCCTGACCTTTAACTGTTGCTGTGTTACAGGATAGCGACTTAGTGGGAGGATGGTGCCATTTGGCCATGACGATGTGTCGGTCACAACTATCTGTGGATGCCCAGATCCAAGCCGCCCACCGAGGGGCACAAGACTTGGCACGGCATGCCAAGGATACAGTCGGACAGTCATGGCATGCATTGCAGGGCCAAAGAAGCTTAAGCTGCTTGTATTCAGAGCTTTGAATAGAGAACCTTCACAGCTTTAACCTCCCAACAGAGATCATGAAAAGCATGTGCATGATGGCTCATTATGAAGAAACCAGACAATTTGGGGGAAATTAAAACTTCAAACAGCTGTTTGATGTTTGATGTATGAGACAACACTGAAAAGGTCAATTTTATGTTCAACAAACCCAAGCTATCTTACGTCTCTATGGATATGACCCAAAAGCACTTCTCAGTTCTTTTTCCTTACACTTTTAGAAGAAGCTTAATCTCCTCTTGTTGTGTTTATTTGTCACCCTGACATCATCATGTTGTTTCAATCCTTCTCTTTACAACAGAGGTATGAGGTGCTTTTACCTCTGTGCTTGAAGGGATTGAACTGTGGCTCTGTTACTTCTGCAGGGGATGCAGTTAGCATCTTGACTGCAGAAGAGGGCTCTCTCTTCATGGCTATTTAGCATAAATCCAGTGTAGTGAAGCCTAAACTAAGAGGAGCCAGAACCACTCAAGGCAGACTCAAAAGGGTTAATTTTTCTGGCCATGCACACATACTTGGTGTCATATGGTAAGCTGTTAGGAAGGAAACAGTATTCACATTGAAATACTTCATATGTGACACCAAGCTGGTAAGGTTGAGACTGCCACTCTCTGTGCCTGATGGACAGGTGTCTCCTCCTGAAAAGAAAAGCTGAGCATTCAGCTAGCTCATCAAACTGGATACTATCCATGTGGATTGCAGGAATTGAAGGAATTTATCACAAGAAATGTAAGTCATCAATATGCATCAACCGGCACTCCCAAAACAGTGCCCGTTTGGGGATTTCAGATTTCAGGCAACACACAGAATATGCACAATATGCCCAAGTACATGGTAAGCCTCAACTCTTTTCTAGCATGGGAATGTCTTGACATCCCGCAGAGTAAGCTGAAAGTGTCACTGTGGGGAGGGATATCTGGGTGTACCTGCTGGAAATGTTATCCCCACAACCCAAACTTGGAAATAGAGAACAAAATGGATGGATAGATAGATTGAGTTACTCTGACAAGAAATGCTTTATGTTCTCTGGTGGTTAATAAACTTTTAGCTCCATTTTCTGCATAAATAACTACCCATTGCAACTGTCACTGCAGATTGACCCTTGTTGGACTAGACTTAGGTTAAATGAAATCAAAATTGAATTTAAAATAAACAAAGTTACCAAGTACAGCAGGGACAAAATTACCTTCTAATGACCTTTTAACAGAACCTTAGTTCAAAAACCCCACATTACTTTTTAAGGTAAATGAGTGTAATTTTACAGAGTCTATCTTAGTCTTTTCAGGCTCACCTATCAAGGCAAACACATTCAGTGTCCTCAAGTTCAACAAGTTATTGACCTGAATTTACAATCAGGCTGCCATTCACTGCAAAGGAATCTTTCAGAAAACCAACAAACATGTGTCGGGGAAGTGTTCACCAATCCCCTTGAGTGAACATTTGACTACAATGCAATCGGAGCAAGATCCCACACAGAGCAAGCTATCAATCTTTATCACCTGGAAGAGAAATAGGAATCTCTTTGCTCTCACTTGAACATAAACAAGAAAATACACTTTCGAGCAGTGGTGGGAGAGATAAATAAATCCTGGAGTAAACTGAAGTGAACAACATGCTGATATGTCTAACAACTCGCTCCTTATCAAAACCTCTTCCTGTACAGTAGCACGTCTGGACTTGCAATGCCTTAACAACAAGGTTAGGTAAGGAGAAATCAGGAGCGCAGGGGGCGTTGAGAGGAAAAGATATGGATTTACATTGAGGAGCTCATGTTTTTTACACTGCACTCACTTTTCCTTGTGGGTCATAGTAAAGTTGAAGTTTTCCCCTGATTCTTTTCCTCCCTTCACCTCAATCCCCAATCAAAAGTGGGTGGTGGGGGATTCTGTATTTACAGCAAAATTGCAGCCCTGCTGATTTGATGCTGGATAAATCGGTGCATCAGCAGCGCGTTGTCATCCACCCTTCATTCTGCAGCCAGTAACAAACAATACATGGGTGCGTTTGTTTTGTTGGCTTGATGGAAAAAGCCGAGAAGTTAATTGTGATTGTTTGAAGAGGGGAATTATGTGACACAGAGGGAGGCTGAGGAAAGATAACTGGTTCTCCAGAGTGAACAGTTAGGAAGACAAGGAATATTTACTGTATATTCACTCATTCTCAGACACTGCAAAATAACAGTGAATCAACCAACAGACACTCTTTAAATCACTGGATGTTAAATAATGTGCATCACAGGGAGATTAAGGCAGCCTTTAACAGGCAGAGCTAACACTGCTCACAGTGCTAGGTGTGCTTTGATTCCCAAAAGACTGCTGGGGCAAGCAATCAATGTCAGTTTGCCTCTAAAACATGAAGGGATCCACCATTTGACCTTTTCCTATGATGTAACTTTATTAACATTGACAGTACAGAAAGAAATCTTTATGCTTGAAAATGACTGATCTTTGGAAAGATGCACACACAGCAGGAAGGACTGATCAGTGTCTGAGTTCAAAACACATTTTTAAGCTGGAAATTTTCTTTATAATGTTGTAAGTGCATCTCATTTCAAATATATTAGTTTTCCAGAATGACTGACTGACGTAGAAATACTAGGAATTAGATCCATCTGGGACTGAAGGATGTAGCTAATGTGTTGGTTGGAAAAGTGTAATATCTCAAAAGGAAATTTAAGGCTGGCTACTGCCTTTCTATACAGCTTGATTCTCGTCTCCCTTCATGCACAAGTTTCTATAGTGGATAAAGGGATTTCTTCAGTTTAGCTCTCTCTTGGGATTAATTTTATCTGGGCCGATCAGTGACCAAAAGATGGGATTTTGAATCATTACATACATTTTCTGTGATGTTTTAGAACTGTAGTCTGCTGATGGTTGTACTTTGGTCATTGTTTAAAATAATGCTGCAAAAATACAGATATTGGTTTTTATGGATGCATGTACTTTGAGACACCAACTGCAAATATCACTAGGTTAACAGGTAACTTATTCCGTTAGATGTAATATATAGTTAAGAATGTAAATCCTACATTAAAACTGGAAGTTTTAGATTTGTAGTCCAAAAACCTTTTGTTTATACAGAATAGTTAGAAAGCGTAATCTAGGTTCACACCATTCCATCAATGATCATATGGAGCTTATTGAGTCTGATATTCTAAAGTCCATTAGTGGTTTTGAAAGAGCACAGTGTGTGCTGGAACCTTTAGGTGATTGTCTTCACTGCTGTTTGCATTTGTATAGTGCCTAAGTGGAAATTATGAATATTAGTTTAGTTTTCCATATTGCATAAAAATGAAATGCATACAATTAAGCCCAAATGTATTTATATTCCTTGCAGATGTAGATAGAAAATGTTTTTGTTACTGATAAGAAATTACACAGGCATCTATCAACCCATCCGGATCATTTTGAACTGATTTGAATTTGTGTTGTTTCATCATTAGTGACCAGTAGCCTGATGTTTCTGTTGTTCTTTGATTTGTTGTACTTCATGTCAGATGGATTTCAGAATGACACAGACGCTCTCTGTGGTGGTGAAACTTGTAAGCGGGCATGTCTGTATTGCAAAGTTAAATTATCATGAGCTTTATTATTTGGGTATAAAGGGCCCGATCATTAGCCCCGCCCCCCGGGCCAACTCTGACTTGTTCCGCTAGTGCCCACTCCAACACATTATTATTACTTCTAGCGGGAAGAAGCAAGTTAGCAACATTAAATGATTTCTTTAAACCATCAGTATGAATTATTTTGGGTTTAAATATATAGCATGCAAGTGTAATTCCATGTTAAATTCAACTCGATAATTCATCTCAAACAGATTGTGTAATCTTCACGGCTGGGTAAGCTTGCAAGCTTAATGTGAAACAATTCTGAACTCATCTGTTGCACTTTTAACCTCGCAAAGCTTTGATAGAGTGCAGCGCCTGAATCTGTTGGCATCACTACAACTAATCAAATAGGGTATCTCAATGTGGATAGCGTTAAAATGAGTGGAATCATGTGACCTTCTGAAAGACAGTTTTGGGTAGAAAAGACAGATAAAATATATAAAATAAACAACATCGAAGGTTTAAAATTACAAAACACACAACTTCATGAATACACTTTTAGGAAATGACCCACACAACTGTTTTGTAGATGTTTGCCATTGTAGACATGTTGATAGAACATGTCACATTGACAATTATAATGTCCCTTCAATTCATGTTATTCATAGCGTTGCACTTAAAGAATCCTTTACATTTGAAGCTCTAAGTCACATACTTTGTAGACCTAAATATCTTCAGATTTTGAATCTTTAGGTGCTACTCTGTCACGAGCACTTCCAGAAAGTTGTGTCATAAAAGACTGCCATGGTTATAAATGATTGGGAAACTTTTTTTTAAAATTAAAACAACAATATATATTTGAATGATTTCTTAGAATTTTGATTTCTCAAAGACAGAAGCGGCGCTGGAATAGTGGTTGCTCGGAGCTGTGACCTTAGTGCCTTTTTAAAAGAACGTCCTGCACACATCCACACAAAAAGTGCCTGAGGATTTTTCTTCGAGTTAACCTTTTCAGCATCAGCTTTGTTGAGCGAAAATACAAGCCTCTGGATCATGGAGCTGGAATTTGTGCTCTTCTTGCCATGAATAATGTAAAGAAATACTTGAACATAAGGTCTGACAATTACACGTCCTTCTATGCTGCTTCGCAAAGATATTCCAACCCTTTGAACTATTCACAATTTTATTGAGATTTTATGTGACAGAGCAAAAACAAGTAGTGGCTAATTGTTAGGTGGGAAGGAAAATGACATATGGTTAGAATTAGAATCTGAGAAGTGTAACCCCCCTCTACTCTAAAATCCCCAAATAAAATCAATTTAACGATTGATAGTACATTCAAGAAATTTGGCATTTATCATTTATGAAAAACTGGCAAAAAGAAAGCAACTTTTAACTGAATTTTTCCTGAAACAGGCAGGACATCATTATTATATATATTTTTTTGTTTGTTTGTTTGTTTGTTTGCTTGCTTTATGAAGTCCCTTGCACACAGTTTTGTTGTGAAAGGCCCTATATAAATATATGAAACTGAACAATCCTAAGCATCGGAGCTAAACTGGGATGCCTTAGATCAAAGCATAGTCATGTGTTAGAATAGCGTAGTTAAAGTCTAGACCAAAATTTGGGGCGTGCTGTGGTGGCGCAGGGGTTTAGCACGCCCCACGTTTGGAGGCCTTAGTCCTCGACGCGGACGTCACGGGTTCAACTCCCAGTCCCGGCGACCCTCGCCGCATGTCCCCCCCCCTCTGCCTCCCCCCTCCTGTCAGCCTACTGTCGCGAAAAAAATGCGAGCCACTAGTGCCGCAAAAAACTCTTTGGAGAAAAAAAAGTCTAGATCAAAATTCTATTTAGAATCCTTGGTAAGAGTTCAAAAGTGTAAAGCAAATGCAATCTCAGTCTAATCTGAGCTTTAGCTGTCCTTCAAAGAACAATGGTAAACATTTCAGTCTGTAGATGAGCAAAGCAGAAGACCTGCAGCTGTAAAAGCACTGACTCAGAAAACTGAAGCTAAATGTGTGCTATATTTTTCACAGTATTATTTGAAGGACATTTTGATAATGTATCCTTTTTATTTCCATCTCCCTATTATCCTTGACCTTGAAACATGGCATGTGACAACATTAAAGGGTTATAAAAAATTTGAACAGAAGCTGTTTTGAGATTAAACCTTTTGTATAATCCCATGAAGATTAAAAACTGCAGTGTTTTTTTCCCCCCCTTACAGTATGCCCCCGTCTCTTTTTCTAGCCTCCCTAACTTAAATCAAATTTGAGGAACACAGTGCTAACAAAGATCCAACCATGGAAGGTAATTAGCGCTGCCCGGAGGAGGTTTAAAGGTGTCTGAATTTCTTCGTCATTTAAACAAAGTGTTATCGCTCTTGTTCAGCTGCAGCTTTACTTGCTTTGCAACTATCTGAGGAGGGGAGAAGATTATTCTAACATCCAAACACCTCCAAAAGAAAACCAGTTTCAATCGCTTGAAGCTGTGCAAATTTTCTTGTATTTAACAACAGGTCCACACAGAGGTTCACACACCATAGCCAGTGGGGAGACAATTCTAATTAGCGTTTAGACTGATGACCTGACTAAATAATAAGCCAAATGCTGGGTGCCGGCCTCCCAGCTATAAACAGCAGTGCCAGCTGGGGGTTAAAAACAAATCGACCGTCTTGTTATTTTTCTAACTGGGCACAACTGGCAGTGCTTTCTGACGCCAGTCATCTTGGCATGTGTTAAATTAGCCCTATTGACAGGATGCTTACTCCTCTAATTCTAATCACCACAGGCACAACTTCAGAGCTGAGGCTTGGAGTTGTGATTACATGTTGTGAAATAAAAATTGGACCAAACAGCAGTCATGGAGGGGGGGACAATGTGGCAGCTTTGAAATGACACAAGCATAATGGTCCCTGCTTTTGCTCGTTCTTTAATTTGAGTTAGATGCATTTGCCTCGTCTTCCTTCTAATAGCCACAGGCGCTTTTGGTCATTGAATTCAAGTAAAAATTGCAGTTTTCACACAAATCAGAAACCGTAGCCCGCTGTGGGGACAAATCATGCAAATGAACCTCTAGAAAAAAGTTTGTTTCTCAAAACTCCAAATGGAAGTAATAACACCCTACGAGCCAAGCTAATGCACTGTAATTGGTCCAGAGAAGGTTTTCAGTTTTGTCTGATTTGTGTGACAGTTACCTTCACTGGTTTCAACATGGCTGACCATAACCAAAGTAGAAAGGCTTAGGCAAGAGAGTGCCACGTTGCCAAGTGCAAACACTTCATTTCACACCTCCGTCGGCGTGATTAACAAACTGCGGGTGGTCGGCTTTGATAACACTGCAATGCGCGGTGGAAAAGAGACCCTCTAACATGGTTAAAAGGTGGAAAGTGGGAAGGAAATAGAGACTAAAGTGGCTGTAAGAGGAGAGGCTTCTAAAGGTAAAACGTAAGCTGTAAAAGCTGTCCTCCAAGCTTTTAGAGCCATGTTATTTGGACTACTTAGCCCAAAATGTTCCACACAGGGAAAGTGGCGGATGGATGGAAAGACATCCCTTCCACCGCAGCCAAAGGAAAGTGGTGAACTGCATTAACACGAGAACCCCTTAAGGTTTTCAAGGTTGTTAGAAGGGAAAGACGAAACGTGTCCCAAAAACTATTTCACAATGTACATATACATGTGTGTGTTCCAACCTGTGTGTGCGGTCATGGAAGAACCTCTTTGGTCTCTTGCTCACCTTGAGGATATACAATAAGTCTAGTCTCCATTCCCTACTGTGTTTTATTCATACATGCCCACACACACACACGTACATCTTTGATGCAAATCCATAAATACAGCAGCTCACACTTAAAAGTCAGGCTGCATTCGCACAGAATACGGCTGCTTCACGAGCATCCCACAAGGCAGTCTGTGATTTTGAAGTGAGAGTCTGTTTGAGCTGGAAGAAAGCCAGAAAACTGCATAATGTTTGGAGATGAAGAGAAAACATGTGTATTGAAAAGCAGGCAGCCTATTCCTCTCCGTCTCCCCCCCTCCCCCTCGGTCGTTTAAGGCTGGCGGTATTTTTAACCCTCTTGTTTACAGCCGTCTAGGTGCAGTTCGGTCCCGACACCATCCATGTTTAGACTGATGCTCCGCTAGGCCTTGTAGCTACACAGCACTGCCTTCATGTGTCACTTTTCTGACTTGAGGTGAGCCGTGAAGGTGTTGCTTGTTAGTTTAAGATCTGAACCAGGACTGATCAAAAGCAGATTCTCTGTTCAAGTCAATTTGATGTTTGAAATCCTTTTTGATGCAAAAAAATAATAATAAAATAGAAGTCAGAGTCAGAAGGTAAAACGAATGCAGCAATATAGAGGGAAATCCTGGAGGACAGTTTGTTTGAATGAGAACTACGAAGCCCATTTATTTTCAAACAAGATCTCAACCCAAAGGATCCTGTTAAAGCTACACAGAAATGTTTTGAAAACTACAAGGTGGATGTTTTGGAGTGGTCCAGTCAAAGTCCAGACATCAATCCACTGCATCCATGCAGTGTCCAGATGCGCAGCCTTACTGAGATCTGTGCATAAACACACTCCATGCTGTAATTGCAGCCAAAGGTGAATCTAGTAAAAACAGACTTGAAGGAGAAGAATACTTCTACAATCACTTATTTTATTTTAAATATTTTTAGTGTCATAATTTAATAAGCTAATTTTCACTTTAGCAATAAAGTTGTTGTCTTTTTTTTTGTAATTCTATTTGTCAAACAAGCCAAATTGTGTTAATTATCAAAAAAGGTAAGAAATCCAGGCAGGCTTGTTTTTAGATACTTTAGGTAATGATTGTTCACTTGTTTTCTGAATCTTTAGCCTTGGTGCTCTTTGTACCTCACAAGTTAGCTCTGTGTTTTCTCCAAGTTTTAAACTATCAAGTAGAAATAATTTGTTGTAATCAAAGCAACAATAGTGATGATGGTATAATACTTGGCTAATAAATAGCATTTCTGTTTCCTCTTTTATTGTAGACTAATAGTATGAATACATATATGTTTATGAAGAAATGGTGATGTGGAACATCAGGCTGAAATCAGATATTTACACAGAATACACTGTGGGTAACAATACAAATCCTATTTTTCCTCACTGTCTAATATAAAATGATTTTAAACTCTATGTGTTTCAGGTTATTTAGGATTGCCAGAGTTATTTTCATTTGCTAAATGCCTAAATTTAAACAAGGAGATTGTATCTATTTTTTCTTAGGCCAGGATTTGATATGAGATTATTCTACATTTAGACAGTGTGCAAAAGGTTGTCATGACTTTGTAGGTTTCTGGTAGCGTAATTAAACACATTTGAGTTAATAGCAGACACGAGTGCTTCATCACTGGAAAATAAAAATAAATCAGCTAGAGCTATAAGGAAGAATGTGGTTGACCTTCATAAGTTTGATTCATCTTTAGGTAAAATTATCAGATGCTTGAAGGAGTTACATTCATCTGCTCAAACAACATGCAGGTGTAAACTGTAAGGGAAAGTCAAGACATGATATGTTTCAGATGGCAGACAGGTTCTGTGTCCCAGAGAAATGTGCAAAATGTTCATCAGAGCTGGTAAGAAAGTAGAAGAAGTTCTGTATCAACAAGAGTTGAAAGGTCACTCCCAAAAGAAGAAGCCATTATACTTTCTTTATTATAATTTTGTTTGTCATATCAAAGTAGGTCTCGTAAATGAGGTATTGATCTCAATGAAACAACTTGTATAACTAAAGGTAAAATAAAATAAACATTTTTGCAAAAGCATCATAGAAAGCCAGAACAAAGTTCAAAAGTGCTTGCTGTCTTCCAAATGAAACAAAGTCAAATATGCTAAGTGAATCTGGCTAAAGGTATTGTCTCAGACAAAGATTCATAAAAAGTGTTGAAGCAGATCAAGTGAACTGTATTTTCTTTCATTACATTAATCTTTCCTCATAATTGTTGTCACATGAGCAACTTACTCTACTACACGTCTGATGATTGGACAGCAGTGGATGTATGTTTAAAGCAAGTCGCACCCTTTTGTGACTTTAAAAATTCATAAAACAGTGTTGGTGTGAACAATATCATATTTCGAGATTAGTGTTTCCTTAAGATCTATTTTGACCTTGGCCCTTCAAAATCTGAGTAATAGCTTCAGCTTTCAAGGTAAGTGAATCTGTTTTTGGAAAATTCATTGTTTTTAATGTGCATCCAATAAAATATGACCCGATTTCCAAACCATTCTTCAATGACTTGTGAATTGTACAGTTACCTATAGAACATCTTAAGATCCAAGTATCAAATGGATGGCTTTTCCACCGATTTGAATTTTATATGATGGTTGTTTAAGAGTTACTGGTTTATATTAGCTTGTCTGTAGAGAGTTTTGAAAAAATAAAAAGAGCTTAAAAAATGATTCCTGGCACAACTACCATTTTTTCCCAGAGCAACTGACTCAAAACTTCTGTTTTTTATGGAATAGGAACCATCACAAATACAACAAATACTCTAGAGTCATAATTATAGTTGTTGCTGAGTCCATGTGCAGCTCTGTACTACATTGTTGAACAAAAGCATTGTCCGCTCATTAGATGTAAGCTCCTACATAACTGATTTGGCCAGAGTGTAAACACTGGCATGTTATCATGCTTAAATCGGGTTTTTTTTTTCTTATTGTATTTCACCGTTGCATTCTTTGACTTATTACATAAGACAATGAGTTCTACACGAAAGTGGTATGTAGTACCCTAGTTGTATGGTCAAACTGTGATTAGCTTTAAGAGGAGCATTTTTAATACAGTGGTTCATCCAAATGCAAAATATTGTAAAAATGTTTAATTGCAATTCAGTCCCAGACCTTGAACGTTAGTTATTACAGTTAGATAATCAAAGCAGAGTGTGCATTTCTTCCCAGAAGGTCGGTGCCATTGCTTTACTTACTCTGTAGGGAACTATGATTACAAAAACTTCACATTTCATAGCAAATGCATATAAACATACCGTATAGTGTAAGATATCATGGATGTTGAGAAGCATGTCCTCAGTGGGATAGCTGTGTGTAAAAGCAGGGCTGTGAAATGTGTTCTTTCGCCCCAGCTTTCTGTAAGCTCCAGACATGCAAAGAAAATTTACGGCCACCTGACGCTCGGCATCGTAAAACATCCAGAAATGCTCCCGTTTTCTCATTTGAAACCTTGCTCTGGATCGATGTTTTGTTCAATCTGATTAGATAAAAGAACATTTGTCCTCGCTGTCTAGGTTTTAAAAATTACTCCCTTGTTTTTGTTCGAGTTAAACAAAAGGAAAAATCAAAAGGTGACTGATTCATACAATAAAGCCCCACAGACCCTGAAGTCTGGCTCCTATGTAGGCTGCAGCAGGTGTAGCCTTTATCTTCTCACATATTGGCATTATGGTTGTAATAGTTCTTCTATCTCTCCAGGATGATCCCACAGCTTATCCTTCTAACTGCTTCTGCTTCTTTATCGTTCTTGAGGGAGTTGCAGCATTACATGCAGTTTATTGCAAATAAAAAATCCCAGATATTGCTGTTACATGACAAAGAGTTCTGAAGCCAAAAAACATGTCTGGCTATTCAGTCCCCAATTCCTTGAAATAAAACTCTTTACTTTGGAAATGCAGTACTCTTACAGCTGATTAAAAAAAAAATCACTTAGAAAGCAATTGTCTAATGTATAACTGCATGCCTTCAGTGTGTGATAGATTAAAACAAATAGAAAAATAAAATAAAATGTTTATTTGCAAAATCTATGCAAATAAAATCATATGTAGCTCCTAAACACATGACTATTTCTCTCAACTTTGTTGAAAAGCAAGTATACAACCTTTAATGGGGACACTTGCATAAGATATCCATCAGAAAGAACACCCCCATTATTTCAGCTAAGACAATTTCCACAAGCAGAAGCTGACTTACTGATGATACCAGTTTCTATTTTGAACCTGTTCCAATCAGTTCTGATATAAAGCTTTCCGTGGCAGAAGTCCATTATACCCATTTCAACACAATGTGTCTTAAAAGTCACAATTGATTAGTCTCAGTTTGTGTGCATTCTGTGAGTGCCTTGTAGCCTTTTGTCAGTCAACCTAATCAAAGAGAACAAGGATGCTATTGGCTTGATATAATTACATCCACCACACTGAAAGTGAACTAGAGCATAGTTGTCAAACTTCAGTTGACAACTATGCAACTTCAGGTGGATCCTTGGTCCAACATATCTGATTAAAATAATTAGTTCATTAGCAAACCTCTAAAGAAATTGACTGTATTTGATTCAGGTGTGTTGGACATCTAAAAGCAAACATCTAAAAGCTGCAGGACACCAGCCTGTGAGGACTGAAGTTTGACACCACTAGACTAGAGAAAGCACAGGCAAAAGTTACTCAAGACACCAAGAATGAAGATTATAGATATCAATGTTAAAGATAAAGACTACAAAACCCTTTCCAAGTAGCTTCATATTAATATGACCATGGTTCTTTTCAGGGAAAGTGTAACGTTCAAGGTACTGTAGTCAACCCCACAAGATATGGATCCCAGTCAAAATCCAAACCCAGATTGCTCAGAGGGAAAGTGTGGATAATCAAAAAAGAGCCAATCAAGCTAAACCAATCAAGATGAACTCCAAGTGATCTATCTGATCCCAGAAAGAAGATGCAAATGCACTCAAAGTTGCCAATATGTGCAACGATAAGAGTGCATTTCATTCATATGTTTTGTGTTACATAAAAAGTAAAAATTTTAAATTAAAATACATAAGTAGGAATGCCTGCTTTCATAACAAAATAAATACAGAACATTAAACATGTAAAAGGAGGAAAAGGCTTCTCATGTACGGAACACTGAATGCTAAAGAATTTATTATTCAAAACATTCACATATGTCAAGTCAGGCTGCAGATGATAATAAATTGACAATAAATCGTTTGGGACCCGAAAGAGCCGGCTCTTCTTTGGGAGCTGACCCAGAACTGAAAAAAGCAGAACTTCCCATCACTAACGCTCATCTCGTTGTCAAGGACGGCGATCAATTCAAAGTATTATGTTATTGTTCATAGCATTTACATTTTTTATTTATAAGAAAAAATACACTGAATAACGTGGCAAAGGCCTGTTGTGTCTAACAAGCAAAATACAGCTTTTAAAAGTGAGTCATGACAAACCACAGAGAAAATTACATCTGCAGCTTTCTGTAGTTCTGCCATGACTTCGGTTGACTTTCAGTCAACTCTTCTGATTTTTGTCCCCACAATTTGCTGTTCTGGTACAGAGTGATGCTTTTTTTCCCTTTCTTTTTTATCATGCCAGGTTATATTTCTTTGCCACTTAAAAAAAGGACAATTGTGAGCCTGATTTAATGTTCCCTGCCCAGTTGTAAACAATATTAAAGAGTAGCTGGTGAACATGGGGGCTCACTTATCAGTTAGAGACAGATATTGCTCAAAGGAGCTGGGGAGATGATAAACAGATAAAAAGGAAGTGAATATTGGACTTCATCAGGTGGCTAGAAATATGACACCAAATGAATGCTAATGTTGCTTGGTTTCTTATGTGTGTTTGTATACATGCAACTGATAACTTGCTTCTTTTAACCTTGAAAGTGGAGCAAGCTGCAAGGAACTCTTCCATTAGTTGCAAGCTGAGATCGACCATTGATGATGGCGAAAGCAAAGAAATGACAATATTGTCTGGAATACACCAAACAAGATAAATATGCAAGTATATTATCTCTTTATGGGTAAATGATAAATGTTTGTTTTGCCTCAAAGGATGAATGTGGAAGTAAACTATGAAGTCTGAGAGGAAGCCATTTGCATAGTTACATTATCATTCGTTAGGTCCATTTACAGCTGACATTTTTCTAACGCTTTTCTTCTAATACTATATCCTAAAGTGGATTTTCACAGACAGATTATGACAATTCATCAAATGGCAAGTTTTACAACATTAAGAGCATCCTGAAGAATATATCTCATTTCTTTTGTGGTGACAAATCTAAAATTTAAGCAGTCAGATGCAATTTGCCTCAGATGATCTGTTAAATAGATGACAAAACAAACTGTAATGCCAGCTAATTAGAAACAAGTTGGATCGTTTTCCATGTTTTCTAAAAAAAAAAAGTCCTCACTGCCAAATGTTCTTGTTTTTTTCTCTAATTAAAGTGGCTTAAGAGTCCTTTAAATGGGAAATTGAGTAATACAAATACAAAGGAAATTACCTTAGAATTGAATTACTGCTTTCACTTTTTTGTTTATTTAAAATGTGCAAAGAGGAACTTCTGCCTCCCCATTCTAGCAGTAACACAAATAACACAAGTGCTGTTCACAAGCACAGTGGATAAAAAAAGACGTTAGTGATATGCACCATCTGCCAATGTTTCCTAAGTTTTGTATTTTAATTGGATCATCAGATACTTTAAGTTTAAAGTGAAACCTTGCTGTTTCCACCATAGACTCAACTAAGTACTCTCTAAACTGCCTCATTTTTCAAAAGTGGCCAAAAATGAATCAATTAAGGAGGTCTATGACTGTCATATAAAAAAGCTGTAAAACATGTGCAGTCTAGTATGTACTTAAATAGGCTTCTGTGTACCTATTATATAGGTACACAGACGTCTGCTACCTCAACTGGCTCCCCTTGATGTGGCGAAGCAGCAGCTCTGAGCCTCTCCTGGATCACTGATCTTCTCACTTCATCTCTATTGGTGCATTCAGACTGAATGCATAGGACACTTGTGCACATGATGCTTGACACTGATGTCAAAATATCTTTAGAAGAGCATCTGAGCAAAGTGTGGAAAGACCCACATTGAGAGGAGACTCTTGACTTTTGGTTAGTTTCCTCTGCTGGTCTGTTTGTATGATGGTGCATGAGATTGAGTGAATGACTTGGCTTTATTTATGGAAAGCAAGAGAACATTGTCATTGGGCGCCTGGTGTTCTGAGTATAATGGTGCTCAACTGCTCAAAATCTGAAAATGTGCAGTGCTAGGTGTGCGAAACAATTGAGCAGCAATAGATGTGCAAGAGTTCTCGACACGCCTAGACACACGTCTACTATAGATTTTTCATGTAAACCAGACATCCCTGATGCTTAAATTGGGAGAGGGGACATCCATCCTGTGGAGGAAATTCACTTTGGCCGCTTGTATCAATGATCACGTTTTTTGTTCTCTACCCAGAGGTCCTGACCATAGATGAGAGACGGAAGATCAACCGGTAAATTGAGAGTTTTGCCTTTCTGCTCTGCTCTCTTTCCACCACAACAGAACCGTACAGCGCTTACATCATGGTAGATAGCGCACCAATCAGCCAATTAATCTCTGCAATTTTTCCTAATTTGTAAACAAGAATCCAAGATTCCTACACTCCTCCACTTGGGACGGGACTTTGTACCGAAACCTAAGGCTAAACTATATTTGTCACTTATAGAAGCATCAGTGTTCTCTTTTGTTAATTCAGACAAACAACAAACAAAATACATCAAGTCACATGTCTGTACAGAATGCCTAAGGGATTGTCTTTCTATATACTCCCAGACTAGCAATGGACTGGCAATGTGTTTTTCCCCTTTGGTGCACTTTGGTGAAAGGTAAGGCCTCAAAGCAAAACATACCAAGTTGAAATAAATACTAAAACCTTCAAAAACAGGGAATCAGAGCCTCCAGCTGCAGCAGAAAATGGATAGATGTTGAAAGATGGAGTTACAGGCCTGAGGATAATCCAGACAAAGAAATGGTTGTTCTCCCCAGTGAAGGAGTGCAGAAGAGAGAGAAGTGGAAAAAGTAACATAAACCCTTCTTTCTGTACTTTTTTTGTCACCTGTCTTTTCTTTTATCATCACCTGCCAACCATCACATTGTCAATCCACAATATGGGGAAGAAACAGATTAACTTGTTCAATAAAGCAGGATTACGTTTCTTTTGTCAGAAAAACCTGAAGCCAGATGAAAATGTTGCAGCGTTCAAAAACTTTCTGGCAAATTCTGACAACTGAGGTTGAGAGTAAAAAAATATTTTTGCATGTCACTGAGTGAAGAGTCAGATCTGCCTATTCTGAACAAATCGTCGTAGCTTGGTGGTGAATGAATTCCCTGGTCCTTTCTCATGCTTCATTGGTATGATTTTCACAATAAAACAGATTCAACACAAAAAGTGATCTTTATTTAATTTTATAAATGATGCGCAGTCAAATGGCAATACAGAGTTGATTACATCTCCTTGCACAGAGTATAATGTAATGCATTTTTTGGGCCCCAATCAAGGCTAATGATCACTCAGGAAAAACATTTTTTTTCACATCTATACTTTCTGGTCTAAGATCAAGTGCATTTAAAAAAACAGACTTTCAATCCAAAGCCAGCCTCTTTATGAGCTTACTGCATTTCGTCTGCCTCTGGTCTTTTCCTGTCTTTGATGATAATAAGCCTCGTTAATTGTCACATTGGAAAAAGTTGGCTCCTATTCCTACTACAATAATTATCTTCTTCTCTCAACATTTCCCACCCTCCTCATTAAAAAAAACACAGAGCTCATTTTTATGATGACCTGTTTGATGCAGACAAAATCGCAGAGTGGGAAACAAAGAGGCTTAGTGGTGTTTTTGGAGCAGGCACTTTCTTAATACATGTACTGCGTTGTGGAGTTCTGATAGTGACTGAAATGAAAAATATTGTTACTGTTTGGATTTCTTAATTGGTTTGTGACATAACTGTCCAGACCTAATTATATCAGAATGTTTTACAAGTTTCACCTTTAAAAAGCAAACTGCTGCAGCCATTTGCAAGAAAGACCAAAGGTGGATTACCTGTAAGCAAAAGAAAAGCATAATGGCCTTCTTTCAGCCAGCTGACAGGCAGCTAAAGCAACAGGTGGGAGAGGGGCAGTACTATATTGCTATTAGGTCTACATCAGCAGAGAAAGCCATGGTCACTCTAAAGCTAAAGAGAAAATATTAGCAGTTTTGGAACCATAACAACATCTCAAATACTACTTAGTTAGTGGACTTTGATGTTAGTGGACTTGGTGGATTTTGATGAAGTTAAACAAAGTCTGTTGTCAACAAAGCACTGAATACTTTTTATGTGATTTTCTTGTGGTCACGATTATCAGTTTACTTTAAGGTTATTTCTATTGTAACTATATTAAAACTAATATTTGTTTGGAAAGTTTGAAATTTTCTTCCATTTTTAATTTGATCTCAAACTAAAAGTCCCAGAGAACATTATTTGTTTTGTTTTGCAGAGTACGCTAAGAGAAATGCAGCTTCGCCTGACATCAAAACCTAATGTCTCCCAACATCGGGAGGAAAGATCTGAAATCCACTGATCTCCAGGACCAAGTAAATTAGGTATAGAGGGAGATGAAGGGAAACAACAACCTGCTGTGGTAATAACTCAAAGAATGGGTGGGGGACACAAATGGAAGCAGATGAAAGTGAGCTTTCTTTGTCATTACGCAGACTGACATCTTGCACACCGTGCATTTTGATGTCACGGCTTTCTTTGAAATGTGACCTTTAAATGCAGTCAGGAGTCAATTTTCTCCTATTTTATCCCTGCACTGTAATTTTTCGTTGGTGTTGGTCTAAAATACCATCTCCCCACAATCTCAACGCCGACTGGGATAAAAGCGATAACGACTCAATAGCACAGAGCATCTGAAGGTTTTAAAGCCGTCAGAGCTTCTTCAAAAACATCTGTGGCAGTAGATGCAAGGAAATTATCCCGGAAGTTAAAAAAAAACAAAAACTTATTTTAATTTCCAGAAAAATGTGATGGAGATTTATTACTTCTGCAGCATTTTGGAACACAAAACAAGCTCAGTGGGTTAATAGAGTTCTTTGTACATTTAAGTGCACAACAAATATATGAAAAGGTTTGGGTTATTTGACTTCAATGAATGGGAGGTAGAATCACTTAACTTTGTGTTGTTTTTGCTTTTTAGTTTGATGAATGATCAAGGCCAATGTACAAAACTGAAAAATTAAGAAGTAGGGTATTTTCTTCAGTTTTTCTGTTGCTCTTGTTTACTTTAGGTTGTGACATTACCATGGTTTATTATTTATACCTGAGAACATCTATCTTTCTTTGTAAAACATTAACCTGTAAAACTAATCCCTGTTAAGAGCAACACCACTCTTTGTGAAGTGCTGTTATACTCATTCAGTGTCCAAGTGTACTTGAAGTTAAAAACCTTTAACTGAAGTTTTATGTATTTAATCGTACCATAAACAGATTTTGCAAAAATGTTCCCTGAAAAATGTCATCATTGCTTTCAACTCAACAATTTCCATGCACCAGTTTATACAGAAAGACCCTGGGCCGGGTTTCGAACCCAGAACCTTCCTACCAACAATGCTACTAATTGCTCCACTGTGCAGCCCCTTTAATCAATTTCCTGTTTAAAATATGGTATTTTTACAAGGGGTCAGCTGATACATTGTCCTCTGCTACATTATCCTCTGACTGGGTCTAGAATTACAGACACAGCCACCTGAGTACATTACAGGTAAGCACTGTGTAACAATTCTACATTCGATGAAACAATGCTTTCAGAATAGCTCAAAATCACAGAGTAAATTGCACCTACATTTTCTCATAAAAATTTGTATCACCCTTAGGTTATCTATATAAGCTACATAATGCGTCTGTGCAGCTTTGATTAATGTGTGCCACGAGATGAAGTTTCATTTGTATTACCGTTTTTAATCAAAAACCACACTGGTATTGCATTCCTTGAGGCTCTCGACAATATTTTCTCAGCTAAATTTAAGTAAAATGAAAGAAAGAAGAAATTGTTTTTAACAAGCTACATGCATCTACAATGAACCTCCAAATATATTTTCAGGGACAAGGCCAAGTCCCGTCTGAGTCGAAGTCCCATTTTTGTTAACACATAAAGTCCTTGTACTGCTGTCAGCAGTCTGAGAAGGAGCTTTAAAGGGATAGCTAGGATTCATTCACCAGTGCCATCAACCACAGAATGCTTTGCTATTCCTCTCCGTCTTCCCTACATCACTGTCAAGAGAGTACTCAGAAAGTAAAGGGGAGTCTCCAAAAGTGTTTTAAGTAAACAACGCAGCCAGGATACCCTTTCTCCTTTCACACGCTGCTTACTCAGATTAAATGCTTTGATTTTTGTTCTCCATTCTGTCTTTTGCATCATTATCCTACACCTTCTTCAGAAACCTTTATGAAAAAAAGCACTTCCTCAGGTTTTTCAATAGAGGTTTGCTTCCACTAGAGGATAAATGACTAGGCCACTTGCTGAAATTGCTGCAGTTGGAAGCTGTACAGCACATATTGGCAGTGTGGCCTGTGTGGTCAGGATTAAAATGACAGAATTCATCAGAGAACCTGAGGAGCCTACAAGGTGCCCAGTCTCACTTTAGAAAGTATAATAAAAACTAAAAGTCTTACACATTGATCAAGGATATATCAATGAAGATGTTGAGAATGTCTTTACTGAGTTGCCACATCACACACACCCTGTTCAAAACCATGAACTTTCAATTTTTCTTCCTGAACTATTCTTTTTTTAATCTTTAGTGTTTGTGTCCTTAGCTAAACTCCAGTCTTGAACCTGATGTTGGTTTACTACCTCATGCACGCTTAGCAATCTGGATGCAACCAAAAGTGTATTATATGTAGAGCACAATATTTAGTTGATTTAATAATAATAATAATAATTCCTTTTCAACGACACTCAAAGTACGTCAGAGCCTGTTTTGGCTGCTGGTTTTTGTCAGCATGATGGATATTGTTGCAGAAAGCAGCAGAACCACAAGTCAATCAATTTTACGATGTTGAAGGCCCTTTTTTGTGTTAGTTTTGTTTATAGACAGTCAATTGGAACTGAATTGAACTTTTTATAGGTAACATTATAATTCATAATTGTAAATGTCAATATATCATAAAGAGAGTTTACATGCTACCAATTAGCTACAAAACAATGAAATGTGTTGCTTTGTTCATATGCTTCAGAAAGATAGAATAAAGTAGATGCAGTGCTGCCTCTTTTGCATCTGTTGCTGTGCACTGTGGCTCAGCTTACTGAAAAAATAAAAGAAATTCTCTCACAAAGAAGACAAAATCTAGTGGGTCGGAATCACTTTAAAAAAAAAAACATGGACATTCATGTTGTAGAAATTAAAAGAGGCATCTATCACTGCTGTTAGATAAATATAGTTAAGAGAAACATAGTAAGCTAAGAGCAGCATGTCTGTCAATGGTGAGCTAGCTACTGCTGTAGATAGAGCACCATATTGAATAGTTATCATTAACTTTTATTGCTACTACTATGAATCTACTACTACATTTAGCAGCACAATAAGTTGAATAAATAATTGTATATATTATTAGTGTGATAATCACTATGTGGAAATAAAGAGTTGATTTTCTGTTTCAAATAAAAGCACTATGTTACTCTTCTGAATTTTTCCTTTAAATCATAACAGACTCTTAACTTCTCTGCAACAAACACAATCTTGATCTGGATAGAGAATAGATTTAAATTTATAATACAGCTGAGTCTTTTTTTCACAGCAACACTAAGCCAGTGATTGACAGTAAAATAGAAGCGAACTACCTCTTCAAATATGGGACCGAGATTCTTTGATTGACATTGCCGAAACACTGAATGTTTGGAGTTACTGAGAGACATTGTCAGGCCTAAGGATTCTGAATGGCTATGATTTTTGAAGGAAAATTATGTGTGAAACAAAACAAAGCCCAGCATTGTCATTTAAACAAGACTTTTAAAACATAGGCTGTAAAGTGGGGAGTGGCAACCGACTTCAGCCACAGCACAGTCCACTTGTGATCTAACACTCTCCAGAAAACAAGGCAAACTTTAATCTCTAACAGTGATTGTTGATTGCAATCTTAATTGAAAAGCCCCTCTCTCTCTTGGCCTGTCCATGTCTCCTTGTGTATACATCTCCCTCTCGCTGTCTTTAGCAGCATCAGCAGCACTTGCGAACAAGTTGTGATGATTGATGGCTGAGATACTGGGAAATGAATTCCTGATAAAAGCCCCAGGGCAAGAAAAGGTGGCAGCTAAGCGATACACGTGCGCTTGTGTGTGTGTGTGTGTGTGTGTATGTGAGGTTTTTTTGTGTGTTACTTGTGTATGCACAAGAGACAACAGCTCAAGGCAAAGACATGATGACACGAGAAGCCAAGCATTATCTGTGGCACCGCACATTCACCTCTCACCACAAGGCATTCACACATAGACGCACAGCTTCTTCCACATGTACATGTCTGGAGGACTGACAGGGGGGATAACATGACAGATCATGGTGGGATGAAATGTCATCGACTCACACTCGCAAGTCCACCCACTCGCTTCCAGCAGGTTTCCACGCATTTCTCAGTGTGCAATAACAGCAATTATTCGGTCGGCCAATTTAACAAGCTGATTAAATACTATTTTGAGGTAATCGCCACCGGCTTGTTTTTAAATGAGATGTGTAAACAAAAAAATAAATGCAGGAATACACATTCACAGGGTAGGGGAGCTGCGACAACTGTGGGAGTCCTGCCCTATGTTGAAAGAATAAACACATGTGGCAAACATCAGGAAGAAAAGAGATGTCTAAACTCAGGCTATACCATACCATGCCACATATACTATTCTACTTATAAAGCACATCAAAAATCCCCACAAAGATACTGTACTAAAACACAGGCCAGAAATTAAAAGATCAACCCATAAGAGATTAAAAAAGAGGATAAGAGAAAATTCAAAATCCATTCATGGGAGGAAACACTAAGTCAAGGTGTTAACCCACCATGCAGTAGCAAAATATTCCAGAGTTTTGCATAGATACAACAGCAAAAGCTCTATACCCACTTCTCTTCCCTGCAAAAAAGAAAGAAAGAAAGAAAAAAAAAAAACAGGCGAGGTCAGCTAATAACCTCGCCTGTTTTTGCATCAAATACTGATGCAAAAACTACTTAAGATATAGGACCTCAACAACCAGAGAACAAAACATGCTATGCACCAGCCAAGAGTATCTTGTGATTCCTTTCAGAGGCTACATTTGGGTACCAAAGTCTGAGCAGCTTACAGTCACAGTTTAGTCTGTTGCATCAGTTAAAGGTAGGATGGATCATCTGGTAGCACAGATAATCAAAACAGTGATTTTTTCAGTCTGAGAGCAGTTCCACAGTTCAACCTCGGTCTGATCATGTTGGGCCCTTTACTCACAAATTATGCAGGTGTTACAATTCAAGAGTTTTTAGTTTTATTCACTTTTAATCAATGCCACACATGCTTGTATTTATCCAGATGAAACCCCAAAAAAATTAGTTTATTGCTCTTATTAGAGAGCGAGCAGTCAGAGACGACAGGAAATCAGGATTTAATGTAACTTGAAATCTCTGTGTTTTTTCCTCTGTTTGAAGAAATATTAACTGGCACACATTTAAGGCCTTTCAAATGCATGCTATTGGATTTCAATCTTCTCTATTTGCAATGTAAGAATCCCATTTGTGCAGAATTGACTGAGCGCTTTGGCTCACACCAGATGAGAGCGAGAGCAAAGAATCAAGAAAAAGAAAAGCCAAAGAGACATGTGAGCAGAGTACAGCTCTAAATGAAGAAGTTAGTCAGATTTAATAGTGTGTAATATTATATATATATATATATATATATATATATATATATATATATATTCATAAAAAAAAAAAACAAAAAACAAAACCAAAAAGACAGACAGCATCACGAAGTCACAAACAAAAACACAATATATGTACTGTTTCCTTTCATTTCAGTGTGAGAGGGCCATTCAGTCGCTGCTCATGGAAAGGCGGAAAAATGAGCGACAGTGATAGAATGGAGAGAAAATTAGAGAAGGACTGAGAGATAACAAGGTGTTTATGGAAGACGCTGCTCGGCTATTTTCCCCCCAGCTCACATTAGGGTAAACAGAGCGCTGAGCTGAAAGGAGTGCACGGGGAAAAGCTCGGCTGGTAATGGCCATGATGGGAGACAATGATAGCAATCACACTAGCCACAATAATCACCGTCAATTCTCCAGGGACTTTTAAAGCATCTCACAGAGGCATGTGTGTGCAAAAATGTGGGTGCATGTGTGTGAGTTTTTTTCTTTTCCACCTGTGTCCATTGCTTGCAGCATGCAGTGTACTCAACTGACACATTGTTGAATACTTCTGCAAACCTTTGGTGAATTAGTACGATCTCTTCAAATAAAATTTCATGTGTTGAGGTGAGTCACTCACTCCAGAGAGACTTGAGACAGACAATATGTAAAATATAGCATATCTGTGCAATCAATGTTTAGGGCTAGCAGTCAGTTATTTATAATTCAGGGCATGACCAACACAATATCTTGACACATGGAAGATCAGCATGTAAAAACCCCATTATTTCATATAAACAACAGGAGACAGAGCGTACTTTTTTCTGTTTGGAGAATTACGGTTGCATCATATCAGAACTAAGGTGCCAGTAAGACGGAAGGGTGCTAAGTCTTAAGCAGGTGTAAAACATAATCAGCTGTAAATCTGGAAAAGGACATTTGTTTGGGACCCCCTAGCTTAGAATTATAGAATGTGCAAGACATCCTTCTTGCTGATAACAGAATCCATTGTGAGAAGTCTCATATCTGCTGGATAGAAAAACAGCTGGGAATATCTTTTGTGCGATTATCGCCAAAATTTTCATCCTCTATGCTGTCCCCTGGATGGGTTAAGGAAAGCTTCAGGCTATACAGCAATGAATATGATAGTTACTCAGCATTTTTTTCTGCATTTCTATGAAGTCACAGCAACTAGTCAAAGTCGACTGGACTTTTATCATGTTGACATCTATTTTAAAAAATATGAAGTTGTGCAACTCCTATTCACCACCTAAAGAATTTTACCTCCTCAATATTAAATGACTTTGGACTCTCTTGCTTTAATGTTCCCATCAACAAACATGGATGAAGGAAATGCCCTTCATTCCTATGTTGGAAAAATTAACCTATATTGTCAAAGAAAAGACAAAGGATTTTGAAAACATGAATTTCTTGAGAATATAATATTAAGGTTTGCCTCTCTGTACATGTTTGTACATCCAGGGGGGTTGCTTTTTTCTTGTTTGTCTAATAATGTTCAAAATGATAAAATGTTTCAGCAAAAAAAATAAAAATAAAAAATATGTATGTAAATCCCTGAACACAGAGGAGCTTACCTCTCTGTAGCAGTCTACTCAAGTGAGTCACTCCCATGGGAGCAATATGCATAAAATGGCTCAATGTACAGTACAAGTAAGATCGGTAAGACTCCATGTTGTTATTTTATGCTGCTTTATTTACCATTACAAATAGGCAAATATCTTTTTATATTCAAAACCCTACCTCTTCCCTTTAAAGTACCTTCATCTCATTATATCCATCTGAGGCACATTCAAAATACCTTTTCCTGTTGGTTTCTAGCAGTCTGCACTGACATCTGCATAAGAAAGCGATTGGGCTCTTATTTTTCTTAACAGCCTCGTCCATCTTCTGCTTCCTAATGACCCGCTTGCCATCGATAATCTAACAGCTACAAGTCATGGGGCCTGGGAATTAAAACAGCCCCCAGATCTGTTCTACGGCGGTAATGGTTAGGACATGTTTGATCTGATAGGAGATTGGGCGGGCGTGTCCACGAGTCCCACTGGGGGTCACGGACCCAGGCACGAAAGCCCCCATCTGTGAAAAAGCGGAAATAAACACCATCCTGCTCTCCTGACCGTCATGATGAACACGTGAGAACATGTGTGAAGGAACACTGAACAGGGAACACATCAGCCCAAAGTCATCACTTGAGACGCTGTGTCAGGCTTTACCGAGGCCTAATATCTCCCCGCTTGGAGTTACAGGTAATGGCTGATGGAAGCAAAAAGGGAGGTAAAGCAGCTGTAGAGTGCTGCTGTGACTGCTCTGACAGGTACCAGCTCTGCTACACCAAGCTGTTCTTCAGTGTTTTTTAGAGGACTTAATTAGAACCGATAAAGTCTCTAAAAGTGTGTTCTGGGTAGTGTACTGGGTCGTGAAGTGGATGTCGCTCCAAGCAGAGACTTAAGTGTCCAATTGAAAATGTCACATTACATCACAGGCCATTTCAATAAGGAACACTCCTACAGCGAAAACCCCTTAATAAAAGCAAGAGAGGCATGAGGAAAAAACATAAAGTGGAAAACAATTCACTTAATTGAAACTGTGATTACTTCTAATTCTGAACTCATCAGCATAATCAACACCTGTTGGCAGCCATGTAGGTCTGACTACTCAGGGCCAGGTGACAAAGTGACAAACCTATAAATGTACATGCAGGATTTTATAACAAGTTAGCATCCTGTGGAAAGGTGTAATCTAGATAATTGAGAATAAACGTCCATATGTCAAGACATATCCCACTCAGCCACATGGTGATACACTTAGAACATTTTAAAATCTGTCATTTATGTGGTTAATGGGTTAATCCAAACAATATGTTTAGACATAAAGAAAAACCCAATAAAAAGAGTTGGGAGCAAATGATATAATTACAATGTTTCTCCAAATTGGACATGACTGTTGTTCTGATTCAGAGTAAACACAGCGTCAAATAAAAAGGAAGAAAAAAATATGCTGGGGATCTCCAATTTGCAATCAAATAAACAAACCAAGAGCCCTTCCTGATTATTAACTTGTAATAATCAGGAAGGGCTCCATCATAAAGTGGAGTCCGAAATTGTATCTGTTTTTGTGATCTGTGATTATTCTAGCAACACAACATCAAAATCTGTAATATATACTTGTTATAACCATATGAATATAGAATTACCTTGCGAATGTTAATACCACATTATGTACACCATTCATTTCAATGGTTTTCAATGGGACATTGCAGAACACAATTGATTTGTGGTCTTGTTTCCAGTTAAAGTGGGCATGTCACCAGTTTGCATCATTAAGTAATACTCTTAATGAGTATACTCTTCTCACAGCCTTACTCAATGCAACAAACAGCAAGCAGTTTGAAAACCTCAACCTGTGTGTTCAGGCTGTGAATCTTATATGCGCATTATTACAAAGGCTCATAATTTAATCACAGACCAAGACATTATGGAAATTGTTCAGCTCTTTCCTTGCAATAACACAATGACAACTTTTAGTTTTGCTTTTCATTTATCTATGTTTGGATTATTTATGTGTTTGTCATCATTAAATAACTTCAGAAGTACACAAACACCTGCAGTCATCCTCCAGCACAGACCCTGTTCCTCATCATCCTGGTGTGTAATTATCATTCAGGCAATTGATTACTTCAATAATACAATTTATTCAGCGACATATATCACCACTAATATACATTCATTTGGAAAACTTTTTGAGAGACTTGACGACAGCAGAGATAGTCTCTTATGAAAGAGCTGTCGTTTGCACAGGCAGACTCTATTTTGGATTCTGTGTAATAGCGCTTGGCACTATAATAAACTTTGTAAACACTGTTCCAGTCCAGATGTTCAGTAGCCTGCTGGTGCAACCTAGCCGTCTGCTGCCCTCGCTTCTCCCCAGTGCTGATGAAGTAGGTTATCTGTAGTGCAGTTTATCAAGCACTAGAGCCTGAGTTTAGCTAACAGTGCAGAATAGGGCTTTTAAGGTACAGTGTTTCACACATTTTAATGCGTTTGCAACCTTTCATAGGTTTTCTTCTGCCTAAATGAAAACCACCCTTTATGCATGATGCTGATATGAAGTTGATTTACCATAGGGGTGGTGCATTTAAGGTGATGTGCACTATTAGTTTTCCATAACACTTAGTGTCTGCTTGTAGGTCAAAACATTCAGCTTTGGTCTGAGAGAGCACCTTCACCCACTTCTTATCTCTGTCTGCTTTGAGGCTTTAAACAGGCTTTCTTGTATGGCATCGTTTCAATAATGGGGCCCTTCTTGCCACTCATTCCATCAACAGCAGAGTTGTATGGTGAATGACAAAAGTTACCCTGTCAACTAATTCCTCCACCTGAACTTGTATATAACAGTAAAGGCGGACACCAAATAACATCACACTTGTGTACCAATTGAAAACCATTTGTCATTTAACAAATGTGGTTTGCTTTTTGGTTTTATATCACAGGAATTCCAATCAAATCCATTACCTTTGAGATAAGATTATTCTGAATTTTATTTCTTTTATGGCCCTGGAGCTGCAAATTGACCAGATTAGGACACATTTCCCTAAATAGGCATCTCAGCAGGAAATGCCACATCCCATAGGAGAGTGCAAGCTGTCGAACTCATGCAGATTGCAGCAATGCAGACTTGCTCAGATGCACACAAACCAACACACTGCAAAATCTTTCCTAAAAGCTCAGCAAAAACAGCACAATGTGCAGCTGTCGTGTTCCAAACAGCGCCGACTCCAACTGCGGAGCTCTTCTCTGGCGATCACAATACGCCAAGAAAAAAGAAACTGTTACACACCTTTCCGTGTGTGGAGTTAAAGGCAGTCTGTGCAAGGAGAAGGAGGAAAAACTAAAAGTGGGAGAATGATAGTGTTGCACTGAGAAGTAAATTGAAAGGCGGCAGTTTTTAGAGTGAATCCTTTCATCAGCCAACGCTGATCCCTTCTTTTTCATTCATTTTTTATAAATCTGTGAAAGAATAAACCCTTTTCATCAGAGTGAGGAAGAGGAGGAAGAAATCCCATTGTAATTAGGACTGGCTGACATGGGAATCACCTCGCGCTAAGCGATCACACTCTTCCCTCTGTTGGCCCTAATTATTATAGACCACATATCACATTTCCTTAATTCTCCTACCATGCCGTTTTCTTTTGTTTTTCTTTAATTCCCTCAAAAAAGCAGGGCTTCTGTCTTTGCAAATTTGACCAAGGAAAAGGAATAGAACTGTATAGTTTTACATTAACACTTCCATCTGGCCAATTACCCCACCGGTTGTTTGAGTAGTGCTGGTGAAAAGAATTGGCTGGAGCACATTTTGGCTGTTTTGTCCCTCCCTGCACAAGAATAGGAGCAAGGATGGGACCCTTGTTAGCCAGTTTTCATGAGTCCACTCATTGCAGAAAACCAGTTACAGTGCAAGAACAAAATGAGAGTCCGGAGAGTTACACTCCTATCGTTTTAAACAATTCTCTCTTTCACTAAATAGAGATGTTTTTTTCTGCTCAGAGAGCCGTTTCATCTTTAATGCGAGATTACTCCTGATTTTCCACAAATGTCAAAACGAGAGCTGGAGCATTGCTCGGCCCGGGATGTGTCGAGTCAATCTGTTACTGGAGTGGAAATGACGTGACTGAAAGGACTTGGGGAGTATGATAATTGTGTTACTGGTTGTCAGGGTGTCGCCAAAATCTAAACATGTTTTTCCGCATTGTTGTCATGTGGTGTCGGGTGTACATTATTAAAAATGACAAGAGCCTTGTTAGTTTAATTTGGAAGATACCATTGTTGAGGCATTCACAAACACAATCAGGCATCCATCAGTGCCACGCCTGCTCACAAACAGAGCAGGAAGGGACTCCAGTGAATATTTTGGATGATAATGAAGGGCTATAAAACTTTAACCAACATCTGTAATGCCATAGTAAACACCGACATGGCAAGTTTATTTTAGTCCTGTCAAAGAAAAGAGACAAATGACATCATTACGGACCTCTAAGCTGCAAAATGCTCTCGTTGCATTTGACTTTAAAGACTGCTGTCCCCACAAATGGGTGAGAGAGCCAAGAAAAGAAAACAAAGTATCCACAGCTTGTTACATAAAAAAAGATCTGAGAAGCACATTCGCCGCTGATGTATTTCTCCTGTTATTGAAAAGATTTCACATATCCACACTCTTCTTGCAAACGTATTTTACTTAAATTCCCTTGCTGGCTTTTGTGTATGTCCTCCGGCACTGTCAGTCAAGCTTTAAATAGCAGTTGTACCTTCCTTCCTATGCTCCCTGTCCTGTATATTGCCTCGAAGACAAGTACAGACTGTATGGGCCTTTGTGCATTAGCAGAGCAGAGGCATCAGCATTTTAGAGTCTATTTGAATGTGATCTCTGAAGCCCTGCATACTAGACAAGCTGGGTGCATCTCTTTCATCTGTCTACCACTAGACCCCTGGAACTGGCATAAAATTTGTTGTAAAATGTAGAGCTAAGAATCAAATTCACAGTGAAGTGATACAAAAGGATAGAAATAATTTACAAATGTTAAAATTTATATATATATGTTAACAGTTTATCTTGATACCAATGTCTGCATAATGTCCATTTGACCTTCATCTGAATATCTGTGTTCTCAAAGACATAAATAGATAAGCAGGAGAATAAATCAAATATATTTAGAAAGATAAGGCTTTATGATTCATGCAGAAGATATGTGAACACAAACAAGCTTAATATGGCTATAGTTCCATTAATAACATCAACATATAAACTCCAATTTTGCTACCAATAACAAGACGTTATTATCTCTGAACAAGTGACCCAGCAGCCTTAAAACTACAAGAACTTTAAATTTTTTATCTCCTTAGGTGGGTTGGGACCATATCCACTCACTTTTGCCTTTTCACTTTTCTTGTCTTGTCTGCGACTATTGATGCATTAGTCATTTTTGTGGGACTGAGATAAACTCTTTTCAGGGTTTAGTTTGTATTGTTTCCTGCACAGGAAGTACGTCTTTGTTGTGCAGATAGCAGTGTAACACTCCCAACTGTATAGAGGAAGTATGACCTGGTCTAGGTTTTCTTAATATGGAAGAACAGTAGTATTGGAAGTAGAAAGCAATGAGTGAGATGGACCATACGACAAACAATACAGGACTTCATCAGATGTTGCTTGCAAGATTTCAGTGAGGCGTAGCAGGTGTAGCACTGCATCCAGGTTGACATAACAAGATGATACACAATGCTATTTCAATCATAAGGATGAGACGGGCACAGTTGTCATATATAAATGCTTTATGACTTAAAAACTTTGTCTAATGAAATTTGTCATCAATGTAGAATATGTCAGTCCATGTTTTTCAATATTTTGTGGATTTCATGCATGTTTTATTCTAAAGTGGTCCTGATGGTCTCATCTGTTTTCTTCCAGGTTTCATTGATCAAACTGTCAAAGGTTAAGTGTGCTATGGTTAGCAGGTTTAATATTCTCACAATGCTCGCAAGTATATTTATCTTGCCCTCTTGTTTCTTCCAAGCACCCAACATTCTTGCCACACAAATTAATTAAAATGAGTGAAGGTTTCTTTAATGAAAGTCCTAAACATTTATGCAACAGACTGTCCATCTGTAGGCACTCATTTTCAAATCATGACTATTATTTAATAATTATATGACAATACCTACCCATTATCTAACACTTATTATCCTTGCAGGGTTGTGAAAGGGGCTGGTGCCTATTTCCAGCAGTCAACAGGCGAGAGGCCGGGTTCACCCTGGACAGGTCACCAGTTCATCGCATGGCAACCCAGACACAGACACGGAAAGAACCATGCACGCACACACTCTCACCAAATGATCTCTCTTAATTTAGAGAGACCATATCACAATATAGTTGGTTGTTTTTCTGTGTTGAGAATGATAATATATTAATCATAAGAGAATCTGTACAGTAGTCTTATCTAACAGTATGGGTATTTCAGACTCTTGTGAGTTTTGCCTTAAAAAATGAGCTATATTATCAGTACATATGAGAGGAGTAAAATAAATTTGATAGAGATGGCTGAAAACAGTTAGCACTTTGAAATTACCCATCATTAAAAAAAACGACCTGTAATGTGTGATTTAATGTATTCCTATTCCGAAGCAGAAAAAGCAGAAGCCAATGTTGAAAAGTAAATCTGTTTTCAAATTTAGCCAAATAATTTTGAGCAGCAAATGTAAAAATATATATATATATATTATTATTTTAATGATGTCAAATATCCATAAACTCTTATCCTAGTTCAAATTTTCCACGCTTTCATTAATCCTCAATTTTTTTTCTGTTACCACATCTAATGCTTACTCTGACAAAATTCCTGTCTCAATTCCTCTAAATCTCTGCCTCACTGTCAAACACACACACACACACACACACACACACACACACACACGCACACACACACACACACACACATCGAAAGAATCTCACTCATCACCTCTCTTCCCCCCTCTGTCATCAGTGGCCAGTCAAGGTCAGAGGTTTTTATTTTTAGTCATCCAATAACAAAACTGCTTATCTTAGCCAGCCCAGAAAGACACTCTGAGTGTGAGCATCCATCTCCCCCCGGGGCCACTGCAGCATTTAAACTGAGAGCACAACAGCCACTCCCCAGACACCCTTACAATCCTCATCACGTCACTGCTGCCACGGACACAGCAGCCGCAGCAACATCAACATGGCAGCAGTGGCCCAGCACTGCCTCACTTTAAAAACAACAAAAACAGACCCAGCTTCATCTAATCAGGTGAACAAAGTATTTCTCACACTTCAAATTCAGCTGCGCTCGCAAGATTTGCCTGTGTGAAGAAGTTAATTTTTGCTCATTTACAGTGAAATGACACATTTGTTACACTGAGAGGTGAGGAAAAAATAACAGATGAGGTAAAGGTGGAAAGGTAGACTACTGCAATAAGTTAGAGAAAATGTGTCCATTTTGTTCCAATATAGAGCAACTTCAGAAAGGTTTAGGAGATGTAATCGTTTCTATTCATGAGACATAGAAATCGAGGATAGGACTGAGTGAGATGACGTAGATTAATGTGGATGGGAAGTATATACCAGAACATTCATTCAGGTGTGACGGGCATTAAACAACTCAGAGTGCGTGGCATCCTCAAAAAATATTGAACTATGTTTTGATTCAAAATATGGCCAATTCGATCCAATATGTTGGATGTGATACGGTTGTCATCCTTGTATCAAATAACAATCTAAAAGAAGTTAAAAAATAAAGTCTCGTCCTACCAACAAAGAATGTTTACAACAAAGCAATATAATGTAAGTCACATTGTTTTTATTTGGTAGGTTATCTCTAGTTAGCACTCTCCTTTTCAGGCCTTTCTGTGACTGATCACAGAAAGGCCAATTTAAATAGTGTTGCAAGGATATTCTGTAATTAAACTTTCTTATGTCTGTTGTGCTTTCTCCTTCTCTCAGTAGTCTACTCACATTTAGCCTGTCTGCAGCTGACAAGGATGTCGATATAGGCATTATGGGGACATTCTGTGGCTTACTTTGGTTTGATCAATCTTGTACGAGGGGCACAAACAGCACCAGTACTTCAGAAGTAGCCTTTGTGGTTTATTCATATTTACTTCCATAGGGTTTCAAGAAAGTATCACACCTAAACATCTCAGATAATTAAAAACATGCTAATATCAGAGAAAGGTAACCCTAGTAAATACAAAAAGACTATTTTTAGTCATTTTATATAGTAAAAAGAGTTTAAACCTTTCAGATGGAGCGGATGCATCAGGATTCTACTCAAACATTTTTTCCTGCCTTTTAGCATAATGGATAACAACTGGTGGGATTTATTCAGCATGTGTCACTAACAATCCTAAGCAAACAATCTGGTAATTATTACCGCTTGCGCAGCTATTAGCGTTGACGAGAATATCAGAATGGCTCAGAATTCACTTTATTACTCTCTTTACTTAGCTTTTTACTACCATCTGTCAGCAAGACCATGTAAAAACTACTAAATGGAAAGGAATGACATTTGGCGGAGATGAGGGCTGTGTGCTTTTTAAATTGTGATGCAATCAGATCTGCTTCTATATGAGAGTAAAGGAAGGACACAGCTTTGGCCAAATAACAAAAAAAAAGAAAACGGTCCATTGTCTGATTTTCCACCCAACAGCTCAATGTAATAATCAGTCAGTAAGCCTGTTTAAATGAATAAAGGCCTTTTTTGAGCTTTTTGATACTGCGTTCCACACTAAATCTGGACAAGGGAAAGAAGACATTTGAGCTGATAAGAACTTAATGCTAAGTGATATCAAAGTAATTGCTATAGTCTCATATTTCTTGTGATGGTTACAGGCTAATAATTTCCATCAGCTTCTGGCTGTTGTTACTGGATTTAGCTGCCAAAAGAAAAGACAAGCAAGACTGAAAGCGAACACAGACTGACCAATCAGATTAATGTCTGCCAGGATCTGACTGGACCAGATCTCCCTTTTCAATGTTGAGCTATTAAGGAGGAAATTGCAAATGTGTGAGTAAAATAAAAAAGTCCTAGTTGTCGTTGCAAAAGTCCATCTATACAAATCCCAGAGATTTGTAGGAGGACTTGCAGTGGCTAGCACAGCATGCCTTCAAGCTGTTTTAAGCCATGTATAACAGGACACAATGGATTTGAAAGATTATTGATGAACAGTGGTGTTAAACTTTACTCTGAAAAAAATATATGTCCTAAAAAACTAGAACTGAGGGGGAAAAGTACTACCACAATTATTTTTAGTCTAAATGTACAAATAATGTCCTAATTTTACCCAACTGTGACTACTTTTTTTAATGACTTCTGACATGTATGGTACAAATATGAGAAAAGCACATCTAAAATGAAATTTAATTGTGTCAGGACCTAATGACCACCTCCTGTTGTCAATCACAAGCATTTCTATTTTTATTTGATATATAAATATACAGTATATTTATATATTTAATGAATGACAATATTTACTCTGCCATTTTCTGCACCTGAGGCTACATTTAAATCATTTTAAAATCCATTTATCCCCCAGAATAAACAGAGAATGTAATTTCTTTTTTTACCTTTACTGCAAATGTCTGTCATCATAAAACTAATATACCCTAAGCTTTATTGAGCCTGGAAATGGAATTTTTAGAAATAATAAAAAAAAACTGACCATTCCCTCAAAGAGCTTTGACACCATTGGAGACGATGGAATTGCATGTCCAAGTAAACATGGGATTTTCCCCCCCATCGAGGATTTGTTCATATTGCACTTGCCAAGGGGATTATTTTATCTCTTAGTCCTACCCGCAAGCTGGTAGCTGAGAAAATCCCTCATACTCCTCACATTCCGCTGCAATTCATCCTTACTCCAACTGCAAATAATACCTCAATCAAACAGCCTGTAGCTAGCGGTCTGGGCCAACAGCCAGAAACTCTTAAACACTTTTCTTCTTCTACCTTCCTCTTCCTCTGAAAAGACTGGAGAAATTAAACTGCATTTAATCGAGACCCATCCAACTCACTTTATCAGTGGATTGTGGAGACGCTGGGAGGAGACCGAAAAATCTTCTGATTTAAAAGTGTGTTACAAAAGCCCTCCTATTTTTTATCTACTGTTGTGTTTTAAATAACAGAAGTGTGTCAGAAAAATCTGTAAAGCTTAAAATCCTTATGTTTGATTCCCCACATTCTTTTAAAAACCAAGCATCAGGAAAGCATGCATTTGCAATACCATTGTCAATTATATTATGAATTACGATTAACCCATATTTTCCTTGGTTTAATCTTCCTGTTCCATCATCACAATCTCCCCACCACTGCTTATGAACGTTATCATCTTGGTCAATAAAAATATACATTAAGTGCAGCCATCTGGGGAAGTCAACATCTATCTAGAAGCTAAACGTATTGGGATATAATATCCAACTAAATTTCACATCCAAACAGTACATTTTATTATTGTATGGGCCGATACAATATTATATTGATATTGTACTGATGTCACAACTTGATGTATTGTGCAGATCTACTTATTTGCCACCAGAAAAAAAATATTTATATTAGTAATTGAACTGTCAAATCAAAAACAGTAACTAATGTGGTTTGAAATGCATTAGAACACAGTTGCATTTCAACACACTGTCAGCAACACAGCAGCTAGAGTGTACATCACAAATACTAACATTTGAAAACTCAGTAATTCCGCTGTATGAAGAAAAAAGATCAGAATGTATGAAGCTGCGCATTTTTTGGTAGCAAAAAATGAGGCGAGTGCATAAGTAAGGATTCCTGCGTTATTATGGAAAAAAGAAAGTCGGCGTCAGCTGCTGAAAGATTAATAAATGCAGCAGAGAACACTGTTCCAGCTATCCAGCCCAATGGGGATGGAAAGAAATTGATTTTGTAGTTGGAGCTACCGCTGTCATTTGGCAAGACAGTGATCCGTAAGCAAAGCAGGTTTTCCGTGATAACAGTCATGGCCTCTCGGTGACCTGTGAAGAGTGCTTGTAAAAGAAGAATGGGGACGTTTGGCTGCCTGGACCAAAATACTGGATCTGTCTCTGCCTTAATTTCAGCTGTTGTTATTGCTGGTCACTGGCCAGATTTGAGATGAAGAGATCGATGGTGGGAGAAGTGACACCTAAGTGATAGATCGATAAGATGGGTGGTGTCTCCAGGCAGCCAGGAGGAAAAGATTGTCCTCAGGTCCATGTGTCGTCCTGTGACATCACCACAATGATAGGACCATCACGCCTTCCATTACGCAGATCGATTCCGTTTTCACTCTTGCATCCTCTCGAAGTTTTAAAGATAAGAAGGGTGGGAGTGATCCAGCATTTATTAACTGAGGGAGCCCATGGAAAGCAGCTACACTGTGTCACATTGTGATTTATAGCAGCCTTCGCATTTAGCAAGACAAGAATAGGAACCGAAAGAGAAAAGCAGATGTAATCCAAGCTGCAAAGAGATGATCATGGACAGGCACAGATAAAGATTTACAGCACCCAGAGATTGGCATATAATGTGTAAACAAGCGACAGATTGCCTGCCATCCAACCACCCACACACACACACACACACAAAATAACACACGGCTGCATTCCAATCCCGGGGAGCCGGCCCGTTGCCCCTGGCAGCCGGTGATAGTAATGGCACTGCACCGGCTCAAAGGGAGCGAAGCATGGTGGGCGCCAAGCAATACGACATACGGACAGCTGAGCCGAATGCGGCAGAGCTCGGCTGTAAAGATGAGAAATTAGTAGGATGAAACCAGGGGACCAACATCAAACCCAACAGCACAAACTGCATCCAATACATTTTCATTACAATTGTCCAAAGAAATGGAATAAAGCACTGCGCAGCCATGACAGGATGGTTTGGGTAGGGATTACTGATAAATCTGAAGCTCCCAATACAGTTTTCAGGTAAGTTTTACAATTTGTACTTTAAATTCACCACAGTTTTTTAATCAAACTCTGATGTGTACCTCAAAACTAGAACCAGGAAAATTTTAAGTACAGTTTTGTTATTGCACATTTGAAGATGTTTTGGTGTAACAACAGAAGTATTTCTTGAGTTGTTACTCTGTTGTCACTTGGTTACTTTTAAATCACTTTGGTGGCAGCACTTTGGGTACTTGGAAGTAAATACCATGTTAGAGGTGGCAATGTATTTCAGTGGGTAGTGGGTGCGCTGTAAATGGAAACAAAAAAAACTTGCCGTAAGTTGTTCCAGGTTTAATTTTCTGATCTGGGCAGTCTGCTGTATGTCAACCCTTTTTCCTGCCAAGTTGCTGATCAATAAAGCCACAAGTCTTTCAAAAACACATTGTCAGAACTTGCCATTTACTCATTAGTCAAGCATGGATTAAACACACTCACATATGATAAACATAGTTTGTTGTGTGTGATTTTTGACCTTCCTCGGATGAAGAGTCACCACTCAGATAGACTTAGACAAACTGTGCTGTCTTTTTCTGCTTACCCCACAGAAAGGATACATTAGAGATAACTTTTAGTGAACGGTTGGCATGAAATATCTGCTTTCCAGCCACAAATAAAAATGGACCATTAGTATCAGCCTTGAAAGACCTCCACATCCATCCAAGCCATCCTCCTGCTCACAGACTCACTCCTATCCTACATCCACTGACCCATGGAACTTAATGGACGCCTCCCTGTCCATAAACCCAGGAGTGGAAATGGAAAGGAGGGAGAACGACTCTGGTGGAGTTTGCCCAATAAAACAGTGAACCCTGTTCTCTCACATCCAGCTGAAATCCTTTTTTGCTATTATGTTCAGTCTTTGCCCCTCTTTGTGCAGTTTGATGAACTCCCATTGCTGCATAGGACCTTGTGTTCTTTGCCTCATTTCTTGTGAAGAAGTGGAAAAAGAAAAGCGTATGATCAAGAATAAATCATTGAAATTGGCGGAAGTGGTTGAAGCTTTAGCAAACTAAAAAAAATCATTTTCAGCTTGACTTCTGTGGTTACCCTATATTCTTTACAACTTTACAGATATACAAAGATATATCTGTGTATAAATTGGCAATTTAAATTTAGAGGAAGGTTATTGACATGGTAATATATCTGTGTTTAGGAGTGTTTTATAGATACAGTTTATATAGTGAGTGTCGTTGCATCAGGCTGTAAGACTTTGTAAGGCTGATTAATGCCTCGCCCGTTTTGCATGTAATAATCCACTTTCTTTCACATCAAAAGACATTTGCTTTAAACAGTGCCATAGGACAATGGTTTTAATCCCTGCTCAGCACTGATAACTGTACCTCCATGTTTCATCATGCAGCCTCAGGAACTCAGGAGGATACAGACAAAAATAAGTTAAAAAGTAAAAAGAACTAAGATCTCTTTTCATTCCAAGTGACGTGTAAGGGATTTATAGTTATACAGTGGATCCCCACTCATTTATAGTTCTATATCCGCAGATTCACCTAAACCATATCTAATATATTTGAAAGACAAGGCAGTTTCAGATGGTAAAATACCTAGGCCCAGTGCTACTTAGCGCACTACTGGCTGGCATTTGAAATGCAGTCAACACAGGAGTGTCATTTATTTTCCTTGGCGCTTATTGGCTGCACACCCAAGAGCGGAAGTACCGTAAGAAAGACTGTGAAAGACTTCAGCTCTAGTGCAACAATGGTTTCCAAGTTTGTATTAATGCATATTAAGGCATATTTGGTGTTTGGACTATTAAAAGAGACAGTTATAAGCATTTTAAGAGGGGATCTCAGGTATTCATAAATTATAGCTATTTGCATATTGTCTCCAACTCCCTCGAATACTGAGGGTCCACTGTACATACTGACAAATCTTACACTGTTTGGGGGTTGTATTTTAAAAATGTTTCTGCAAGAAAATATAAATTTCAGCTCTTTCCAGTGTGGTTTTTACAATCACAAAACTCTTTGCACTTTATATGTAAATTCTTGGAGTCGGAGTAAGAAACTGTGGTAAAGAGTGTCCCAACCATTCAAATTAATATATAGGTCTTTTAAACAAAACACCTACTTGGGTTAGTAGAAAATACATAATTTATGGCTATGTATTTTAACAATGATGGGCTGTGGCTATATGTGTAATGGATGACGTTCTTTATCAGTTAGGTTAGACCACAGGCAACAAGGTTGCTAAAAGCCCAACCTGATTTTTTTCTGATACCAAACTAAAAAAAAAAAATTGTTCTCCACACAAAGAGATTTTATCCTTTTATGACACTGAAGAGGGTATAGAAATAAAATAAATGGTAGAAGAATGCTTTCATATCTCTCATTACAGGAAGACTCTTTTGATGTCTCCAGTATCTTGACTATTGTATGACACTTGTGGGAAGATACACTGCCTACCACCTGGTATGGAACAGACTGGTGGAAAGTGACTCCTGCCCAAACCTCAAGTATTTTACAACCTCTACAGGTTTTCTTCCTGCAATGCCATGTACTTTGCTCCATCACTCTGGCTATCAGTAAATCGTAAGTGGGCTGATGCAACTTTTCCACTCATTTTTTGACCACACAAGGCACTTTACACTACAGTCACATTCACCCATTCACACAAACGCACACACATTTATACAGGCAACCTGGGATTAAGTGACATTTAGGAAGAAGCTGAAATCAAACCTGTATATATATACCTTCCGATTAAAAGATGACTACTTGAACCACAGTCACCGCAGTAAAATGATGCCACGTTTGTTGTCCTCTAAACAGTTTGTGGTAAATTTCAGAAAATATTTTTTATTGCTTTCTTCAGCAATAGCTTTGTTCTCCTACAGGACTAAATTTAGACTTCTGTGGTTACCTTATATTCCCCCACCTGGGCCTTAGATCTCTGTGCAGCTCCTCCAGAGGAACAAGGTGGCACCAACAGTTACAGATGGTATATGTCAAGAGAGGAGAAACAAATAAATGCTGTTTATTCAAAACAGGTCAAACGCTGAAATTCAAGAGATAAGTGCCATCATCATCTACACTTCTCTAACCTAGTTCTGTTTATTGTGTATCATTCTTTGACATGCCTGCCATGAATCTCACCTTTTCTCTGTTGTCACCTCGCATTCGCTCTGCCAACACTGTCACACGTTTCCATTATTTCTTTCAAAACATGTTTGAATATATAGCCAAAAATCTCCCGATGTGTTGGAAATGGAAGTGGCGAAGGTGTGATTAGGATGACGGTTCATAAATACGGCAACAAGAAAATTCTCTTCACAGCTGGAGGAGGGTTGTTTGTTACACAGCAGAGCAGAACAGCCATCAGGAAATGCACTGAAGGCATAAACTGGAGTTGGTTAAATACAGTGAATTTCAGAATTTTAAGGCAAAGTAGGGAATCAGCAGTTGAGTGTGTGTGAAAGTGTTCCTGCCTCTCGGCAATAAGCAACAGGGATCAGCTGTCTATTTCCAAACACATGAAGGAAGATCCACCCAGGCAGACAAGGACTCAACCAATACACTTAAGCAAACAGACACAAACACACACACACACACACTCACACCAGCGTCCATTTCATAGAACCCTGAGCATCAGGTGGTCTGCACTGTAGAGGTTCAAAATGCCACCTGGGAAATGGCACACAGCCAGATCTAATCTATTTGTTGTTTTGGTGGGCGATTATGGGGGGTCACTGCATAAAAGGAAATGACTCACTGATATTTAAATAATGCATTTGCGTGCAAAGGTGTGTGCATGTGTGCAAATAAGTGGGGGTGAAAGGAAGCAGCTGTTTGTATTCAGACAACATGAAAGTGTAATATTGAGATAAAATATTTCTTTGTGTTTATGAGACAAAGATGGATGGTTTCATATCTGTGTATTGTTCACAGAATTGCAGGAGTCTGATGAGCTAAGAAGGATGATTGCAAAAAGTTAAGGGAGATTACTCACATGAGTTAGATTGTGAAGATCAGCCTCATACAGTATGTTGACTCCTGAGAAGTATTTACACTCTATGAATGTTTTTTGACATTGTGTCACAATAAAACCACAAACTTTGAAAGCATTTTATGAGATTAATGAAGATTGAAAATAAATCCATCTATCTTCTATACCCGTTTATCCATGCAGGGTCAACTTGCATCCGGTATTTTTGAAATGTTAGGGGAAGTTGGAATACCAGGAGAGGTAACATAATGTCAGATTTTTCAAAGGTTTTTTTGCTTTAAAGCATAGTTCAAGCTCAGTCATAGTAGATAGTGAGCATACATGTACATCAACTTTCAAGTCTTGTAACAGACTGTAAATTGGATTTCATCCAAGACTTTAAGTTATTCCAATATTTGAATATGTTTCAAATGTAACCATTAATTTGTAACTCTTGCAGTAAGTTTAAGGTTGTTCTACTGCTAACCTCATCCTTGGTCTAAAATCTTTCACGGCCTTCAGCACATTTTCCTACAGGATTTATTCTGATCTGCTGAAGAAAATAATTCCCAAAGCAGGTGCTGCCATTTCACTGTTTTGGTGGATGGCCATTTATTGGTTCGTTTGTAGTTGTGTCATACATCTTTCATTTTATGAACATGAGATTTATAGACACAGTAAAGGCATGGTCACAATGGAGTCAGATGGAGGTGGGGCACCAGTGGAGTTGTTCACCCAGGGCACCAAACAGGCTAGAACCGCCTCTGCACATGCAACATCTGCAAACAACAGAAATGGACAAAAAATCTTCTTCTCTTGGGTCACTTGGGGTTAATTCTTGCTTCAAAATATGATCTATTGGGACCCTGGAAAAAAACTACTGATGTACAGTATGTCAATGTGCAAAAAGGAGTTGGCCTGGGGTGCTGTGGTGGCGCAGGGGCAAAGCACGTCCCATATACTGAGGCCATAATCCTCGTAGCGGTGGTTGCAGGTTCAATTCCCGGCTAGGCGACATTTGCGGCATGTCTTCCCCCTCTCTCATTACCCTCTTTCCTGTCTAACTACTTTCAAATAAAGGCCACTAGAGCCAACAAAACCTTAAAACAAAAAAAGTTGGCCTATTACTAAAGCTTTTCAAGCATAAAATACCACTTCACCAATTGGATGGATGAATAACTAAAATAACAAAGAGCTTGTGTGTCTATAAATTTAATAGTTCTGCAGCAAAAAAAGGGGTTTCTAAACTCAAAATGTTTTTTGAAATGCAGCTTTTGATTAAAATGTAATAACTTTATTACAGGCCCTGCAATTAATTCGATTTAAAATTTCAAAAAAGTCCCACTAATACTTTCTCCATGACCATCGAAAAAAAATCGTAAGTTTGTAATTGTAGAGTGACAAATGCAAAAGTCAGGATGGATATTTTCACCAGACAGTCAGATTCCTTTTTGAGTCTAGACAGCAAACAAACAGCTAGTGATGAATCATCAGCCAAGGTGACAGACATAATGTATTCATATTAGTCATAATTTATTACCTGATCAAGAAGACTGGAGGAGCAGTTAGTTTCTAATGACAATAGGATCCTCTGGTTTAATCTCAGTTTCTGTCCTGAAATCCTCAGAGGGAGAGCACCTGTGGTGCCAAGTAAATTTACTGCAGGTCAGGATAACTTAATCCAGTTCCAAAAAGGACATGGAACAAGAAGTGAAAGGCTACGCTGTACCTGCAGTAACACAAGCTCTGCTCAGAAATCGAAGCAAGTCTTGTAAGTCTCTTTCTGCTTTCACATAATTAGCTTCTGCTCTTCACAAGTAGTTGTCTGAACCCGGGGTGACTCTACGGTCACAGAGCTGACCTGCATCTCCTTGGAGATGTCACTTTATGCAAGCCTGTCTCATAAGGAAAACTAAAATAGGGATTAAACACAACTGATGAATGCAAATTATGCTTTTTCTTCATGGCATGCATGAAGCCGTTGCTCAGCTGTGCTTCCAAGTTTCAGCCTTTGTTTGGTCGAGATTAGAAACTTTAATTTTACACATGCTATATTTCTTTTTATATATCTATATATATATATTTAATCCAACAGACCATGTCTTTCCAACTAATCAAAATCTCAAATTACAATGCAATATTTGACAGTACTACTCAGTCTACATAGCATTTATTTCCTTGGTAGCCAAATGAAGAGTCCAGTATTGCATTCTGTTCTCTTTTGCAGCTACTGTCAGTGTAATCTTGGGCATGAAATGAGTCCTCAACCAGCCTTCTTTAAGCTCTTATTGAGCAACACTCCTGCACTCAAGAAACTGGTGAGACATAAATATCTAAAACAGTGAGTCTACAGCATCATAAATATGAATATTCATAGTATCCCAGAGAGCAATAGATTTATGTTGTGAATAAATGAATAGAGGAGGACAAACTCACAAGGATCATATTTTATCGTAAGTAGAAAAAAAAAATATGTAAGAGAAAAGAAGGCTTAAATCTCACTCGAAGACATCTAAGTGTTCCCCGATGCAGGCTTGTCATATTATTTTAATGTGTTTATATATATATATATATATATATATATATATATATATATATATATATATAAAAGTCACTGTGCATATATGTTTGATTTCTTGTA
>CAEFZX010008057.1:0-16826 GCA_903066825.1 Alfaro cultratus
ATATATACATAGTTCAAAAATCATTTCTGAGTCTTGATTGTTAATATTTCTATCACATACTCCTTTGCCCAAGCAAATCACACTGTTATGGAAGCACAACAAAAATCCCTCTCACTGCTGTCTAATTGCATGAGAAGCCAAAGAATTAAGTGAGTCTGTTACACAAGCTCATTAAAGTTTATGCTATCCACTCTATTTCCTTTTGGTCTGAATGAGACAAAGGAAGAACAATATCCCATTAAAGGCTGTTTCCTCGCCCTATTCATTCCTGCCGGTGGTGAAGTGTCGGTGTTTTTTTTCCGTGGATTAAAGTCTGATAGAGCTCGCGGGAAGAATGACTCCTCCGTTTGAAGACTTGTGAGTACGCCAAGGCGAGAGGCAGAGGGAGAAGAGACTAAAAGCGAGGCAGAAACGAGTGTGAGACATAATGGAGGAGCTCGTCTTATGCACTGTCTTGCAGCGGGAGAATTAGGAGGCAAATAGCGTAATTATTGTGTGATGTGCTAGTGGTAGCGGCGGTGATGGCGGGATCTTGGCCAGCCTCGGGATGCAGATAGAAACCACCGGGGTGCAGGAAAGGAGGCGGTTGTGATTTATGGGTAGCAGCGGGGCAGATAAGGCGGCTCCCTTCATTTAAAGCCTTATCGGCCGCGTTAAAGAAAGGCCACAATTTGCAGCATTCTTAAAAGCCCCAGATGAAACTAATCTCTGCAACCTTCCAGGCGATCTGTCTCAGGGAAAAACTATACATCACTCACTTGTCTTACTGATCCCAGATTCTCCTCCTCTTGGTGTACCAACTGGAAACTGGTGGAGAATTATTGTAGAGAATGGAAAGTTGGGATGATACTATACACGTCTATTACAAGAGCAATTCCAATTCTTACACTGGAAATATTTTGTTTTCTCTCATAATTTCTGCAAATTTTCTTCAGTAAAAACATCTACATGGCTGCTACCTGCTTTATATTACTGCTTGGTGAGTAGGTTGGTTGGATGGTTGGTTGGTTGGTTGGTTGGTTGGTGAGTAGGTTGGTTGGATGGTTGGTGAGTTGGTTGGTTGGATAGAGAATGGACATGTGTGATGCTGTATAATTCTTTTCCAGCCATTTTTCAGATTGATGCCTTTATACCTGACTGCAAACTTTTGCTGTAGCTAAAGGATGCATAAACAAGGACTGATACTTTTTATTTACAGTTAATGAAATTGATAATTGACAGCAGGTGTGTATTTAAGAAGACTGAATGCTAGATATTTAATGCTTTTTTTCTTTTTTTCACGTTTTCCTTTGCTCACATCACAATAACCTGGAGTTCTAATAGGTGTGTGTAGACATTTTACATTCAGTGTTTAAAAACTAACAAAACTGGTTCACATACTATTAGTGAACATAATGTAGTGTAGTTAATACACCCTTTGACGCGAGACAGGGACATGATAAAATGTCCTGACTTGATAAACTGGATAGAAATGGGTAGAAGAAGAAAAAAAACTAACTTGGCTTGAGTGGATTTAATGTTCAACTTATCAAAGTCACATGTAAAAGGTACAGACTGAAATTAATTTGTGAACACACACACGGGACCCATAACACCCCACAGCCTTCAGAAGGCTAGAGAAAATACCAGAGAAGGTTCTAAATAGAATAGCTTAGCAAACATACACACACACACAAACACAGTCAGGTGTCTCTGTACTGGTTTATCAATAAACTGGGAACTTGACACAGCCACACCACACCACTGATCAATACTAATCACTGGAATAATTACTCACCAAAGCTTATGTATGCTATTGATTTTATAGGCCAGTTGTTTGCATTACTGTCATATCTGATCGGAATAATCTCAAAGGGTTTTTTTCTCTGTTGAAGTTTAGTGAAGTTCTATAAAATGAACGAATGTCACTGCAAGGTCTAATCAATGCTACTGATGTGTGGAGGAGCAGCTCTAGAGTCTTTCATGTTTCTCGGCTAGAGCTGTGCATGATAAGCAGCTCTGAACATTAATACATGAGTCTTGGGAAGAAACATTTAATTTCTTAAATATGGCACTAACTATTGGTCTGATTAGGGGTGTTCAGAAGATTCATAGGATGGGCCTCAATATTTAGGAACATTTTGTGTGCTATGCACTTGAATGCTGCTGATAAAAAAAAAGGGGTGTTTATTCAAAATGTTTGCCTAAAGTGACAGTTCAAAGACAAAGAAACATTCAGAGCAGAGGAAGACTCTTAGCTATTTCAGTCCACTCAGACCGAAACTGTTATCAAAGGGACAAAACCTTAGGTTACTGTACATTAAGTTTCTGCACCTTTACAACAGACTGTTGTTAATTCTGTTGCTGTTCTCTCAGCTGCTGTATTGCTATAGTAAAGTTACAGCAGCAGCTTCATCGGCTGAGTGGAGCAAACTTGTGGATTTTGGTTCAGGCTGTCAGCTGTGGCGAGGCGTTAGAGGTGGTACGTTTCTGTGTTTTCCCAGATCTCACAGTTGTTTGAAGGTAATCCCTGCGGACACAAGATGAGCTGATCAATCAGGCGTAGCGATGCAACCCGCAGTCCCAAGATGTGGAACTAACTCAGGGAAACGGAGAAAAACTCAAACAATGGTGTCGTGTGAAAGTGTGGATCTTTAATATCACCTCATATGTTGTCAGTTCTGAGGATTTCTTCCTTTTTCTGCACACAGGCTCTGATATAACATCCTGTACTACAGATAAACAGGACTGTTGCTGATACTAACTAAATGGGGCCTCACACACAAAATATGTCAGCTATCGGTAAATATCAAAATTCAAATAAAGAAATAAATATAGGCAATGATACAAAAAACATGGCTATAATTCTTCAGGCAGCATTAGGCCAGAAACAACTACATCACAGAGTACATTTTGCTTTAAGTTTTGGAGTAAACAATGTGAAATTATAGAATTTTATGGTATTTTTATTTAAGATGCTCCAATCTCAATTATATATCTTACCAGTATGGTATAAAAGCAGCTGTAGGAAGAAGTGCATTGTAATTCTTTGCATGTGTCTTTGTGTCACTCCTTCTCTGAATAAACTGTGACCTCTCTCATTTTTCTGCTCTGTTCTGTTGATAGTTGGGTGGAAATATGTAAAAACGAAGAGCAGAAATGTTCATCTTCAGGTCAATCATCTGCAACGGGCCCCCGTCTGGTAATCCCTCCTGCTCCGTCATTCACCTCTGTGGTTAGCATGAGTAGCTACAATCCTCCAAAGCTATTGCCATTTTTGAATTTTAAGCGTCTTTTTTTTTTTTTTCTCTTTAAATTGAGCATATATATTCATTTTTATATGCTTTGCTGTGTTCTACAAGTGTAATTAGTCTGGGATACTCAGCAGTTGATATTTCACCCGCCCGCCCCGCTTCCATTCTTAAGTATTCATGAAAGCCAGTGATCTGACAAATGGAATTTTTCAGCACGGTAGCATCTTGCATCTCAGACCTCATTCCGACGGATAATCCTGTTTAAATATCCCGGCCCGGTTTATGCAGCCCAGGTAGGGAAATCTTAGCATTTAAAATGCTTACACTTACATACCTTCATAAAGTGCATGCAGTGTAAAGAATGACGCATAGTGCACGGGCCAGAGTGGGATATTTACATTGTTAAAACTTAAAGCAAAAATTAGGGATGCGCCGATATGAAAATTTGGGCCGATATTAATATTTATGTAAGATATATTTGACAATAATGTAAATTTTTAACTAGAGTTTTGACGCCTTTAGGAAAAAAAGAAAAAAAAAAAAACAGAAACAGATGGATAAAAAATATTGGTTGTTCATATTGGCCTGAAGCTGATACGGTCAATCCGATGTTAGTGCCGATATGTTGTGCACTCCTAGTAAAAATACTCTTTTTTTTTTTTACAGTATCATAGTTTTTATACCAAAATGTACAACCAAAATTTTTTTTTTTTTTCTCCGAAGAGTTTTTTGCGGCACTAGTGGCTCGCATTTTCCACAACAGTAGGCTGACAGGAAGGGGGAAGGAGAGGGGGGAAGACATGCGGCAAAGGTCGCCGGGACCGGGAGTCGAACCCGCGACGTCCGCGTCGAGGACTGAGGCCTCCAAACGTGGGGCGTGCTAAACCACTGCGCCACCACAGCACGCCCCACAACCAAAATATTTAATGTGATCTAATTGCCTTATTTAAAACGGAAAAGCAACAATGTACATGCTGTGTATCGCATTTATAAAAATATTAAGTAAACAATTAATAGCAACTGCCATCTCTAAATTATGGCTATCAAACAATTTCACAAGAAAGCTTCGCTATCGCAACCTCCATGATGCTAAGGCTAAACTTGTCGACTGGATCAGTCTGTCTGATCAGTCATGACCTTCTAAAAGGCCACTAATAGTGGAATAAACTGTTAGATTTTGCAACAACCTCACCTGTGCAACATGTTCCAAGTGGCGTGGTTGAAGGCAGATTCATGGTCACCTGCTGTGGTGGGCCGATACAGCAGGTACCACATGATGTCAACAGGGACATGGCAGATGTTAGCTGAAAAAAAAAAACAACAACTTAACAACAGTGCACTTGCAGACATTCAGTTAGCAATGTTCCTTACTGATGTGAACATTTTATCTAAATCCAGTAAAAACTTCCTGAAGGCGGAGTTTCAGAAAGAGAAGGAGCTTCTTAAAGACACAGACATAAAATTCCAAGGCGTCAAATATCTTTTAAGTTATATTTGATATATAAAGGCTTTTCATAACAACTGAAGGTAACAGTGACTTGATTGCGTTACAAAATGGCCCCATGTGTCATTTTAAAACACATAAAACTGCCCCTTCAATGCCTTAGTGTTGCTTAATACTAACTGATGCAAATAAATATGTATAGCAAAGTATGTGATTCATTCTCTAAAGAGGAACAAATACAATATCCCTCCAGTTTTTTTTCTTTTCTGTTGCGTTCAGGAAATCAGCCGACCTCCTCGCCTCTTTAATCTCCAACGTCCTCCCGGCTACCAGTATCTGCCTCAGGGCCGCCGCAGCCTTGACTTAGCTGCGCCGGCCTATTCTCAGTTCACCAGGCTAATTTATCACAAGCACTCCACTAACACCAAGGTCACCCACATAATGAGGGAAGGGTTATTGTGATAAAGGGGTAAAAGCTACGATTGGATCTGAGCCAAATGGCCAAAGACAATCGCTTTCCGGGTCTCTTGTTTATCCCGCAACCTCCGCGACTCAAGCGGTCCGCACACACAGCGGTGGCCGCTCCGATGCTGTGTTGGCAGCTTGCTTACCCTCCTCTCTCTTTTGCTGCCGCGGCCCACTGGGAAGCATCACTACAAGTCAACTGGCATTTGACGGGGTGTGGGAGGTGGCCGGGGTGTGTTGGGAGTCACCTATTTCCTCGGGAGGCAGGGCCTTTTTGGTCCATTTGCCCACCACCGGGTGCACCCCATCCTCTCTGCCTCCCCACCAACCCTCCTCTGTCTCCGTCTCCTGTGCGTTCCCCTCACCGCTCCAGCCCGCCTGCACGCCTGACAGACAGACAGATGCTATCTGCCGTGCATCTCCAGCTCTGGGCCTCTATCACTCTCCACAAACAGCCCCATTGCTCGCACACAGGCTGCAAATTTCGTCTGCCTCTTTCCCCTGCAGATAAGGGCCGATATCAGTGACAGAACATATTTTATGTATGAAATGTAGCTCACAACAAGCAGTCAAGCATTAGGTTTGTTTAAATAGACGATCCTTATCGCCGTTCTTTCAACGCCGACTTTCGACATTGTTCTCCGTTTATTTTCTCTTTGCCCAACAATTCTTCTCAAGCTATCTGGCCCCCCCGTGCCCCCGACAATTGCCTTTTAAAGAGGCTCCTGTCCAGGGGCCGAATTCATTGCTATTTTAATTATAGCCGCCGCTCTGGTGCGAGCAGGACAGAGGAATATTTCCAGTCGCACACTGCCTCCCTCCCGAACCCATCCAGTCGACATTCCGGCGGATTATTTGCCGGGGATTTCTCATGTCAAAGAAGCAACACTTTCCACCCCCCCACCTACTCCCAGCCCCCTACTGTTGGCTGTTGTTAGCATCAGATATTGGATGATTTCCATTTAGTGCTTAGGTTATGCTTGTCAGTTTGTGCCCAGCATTTTTGTAATGATAGAAATAAGATCTCACATATGCCAGGAGTCTGGCTGACATAATAGTTTGGCTTGTGCACGTGTCTGTGTGTGTTCAAGCAACTACAATAAAAAATACAAAAATTCCTTCTCTACTTTTTCAACACAGAAAGTTGCTAGAAATCACATTTCCAGGGTTGCTTTTTAAAGGAAACAATGAACATGCTTTACATGTGTATTTGATGGGACGTCTTTTCAGAGTATTTCAAGAGTATTTCAACCCCTTGTTCTGACACAACAAGCCATGCCCTGGTACATTGTGTGTTGGTTGACCCCTCCTACTCTCCCCCACCCCCCAAAAAAAGCAAGGCTTCACCCCCATGGCACACGCAGAATGGAGGCGGAGGCGGTGACGGGGGGATATGCGGGTCATTACCATAACAAGCTGGCGTGTTTCTGAAGATACACTTGTTCAAAACAGACAGGGGGCAAGAGTGGAAGGGGGTATGAGGGGGCTAGTCCGGGGTGGTAACGCCAGCCCAGTTTATTTCAATAACAACACCCAGACACACGGCCTATCTGGTGAGACTTTGAATGAAACACTTGGGCCCCGATGGAGAGATAAGACACAGATGCTAAAAAGGGAGACGGCTGAACTGGCCTCTTGACCCTCGCTTTGCTTTTTTCATTTGTTGCCAATAAAGTCAATCAGAGTCAACATCGTTTAAGATCCAGGTTAGACTTGATTATTATTATTTTTTTAAATGACTTTCATTAATATTACTTCAAAATATCAATATAACTTGAGGGGTTAAAAATTAAAAAGCCGTCTCTGCTCATATCCATTTACTCTTGTGTAAACCTGCATTGTTAATTAAAGCGCGATCGTTTTCACATGAATGGCTCCGTATTTACTGCGGGGCGACTGATGTATCCCTGGGGAAGACGGTGTCAAGTGCTTTACACATTAACAGATGTGTACTCAGTTGGCAGGAGCCGTTGCCAGTTATCAAGCAACAGTAAGGTTTTAAAAATTGCTTCGAAGGTTTCTGTCATGCTGTTTGTACAGTTTAAATTTCTATTAGGACCTTAATATCTCTGTTGCTGAGCACTGCTGGTCAGCTGACAAACTGCAAACTAGCAACACTCATCACTCTTACTTAAGGTAGTGCTGCTAACCGGTAGTCAAACTGGTGTTATTACTTTTACACGGTTATGCAATTAACTGTTTCTAAATTTAGAAAGAGTTTAATTTTTTAAGTCTTTACATGAAAATCAAAATAGCAGTAAATGCTATGTATAATTGTAATTCTTTCTTGCAGAATTAACTACATACTAAGCTACAGTTATGAATAGGCATAGATAAAGATATAAAAGTATATAAAAGTTCAGAAAATCTAAAGTTCTTATTTTTATTTTCCATCCCACCATGCCTACGGATTAAGCTACTGTAAGAAGAAACGGCAGAAAAAGTGCCAGAATAACCGGAGATTTTTATGTCTGTGTGAACTACAGACTAAGACAAGAATGTCCCTCCCTTTCCCGTTACTGCCAGTCAGCTGGCTGAAAAGAGGTTGCCTCACTTTTCTTTTGTTTACTAAGAAGACAAATTCTATTTGAAAGTATTTCTGATTGCCAAAAACACAGACAGTCATTGTGTGGAAACAAAAAGTGCATAAAGGTAACAGTCTGAAGCTAAAGCTGATAACCCAACACTGGCATCGAATCATAAACTAAGCTAATAGAATAGAAAAACAATGTCCTTTATTGTCCCACAGAAGTGAAATGGAGGAGTAACAGCATGTAGAGTCACAGAAAGATAAAGTGTTTAAAAAGTATAAGAACCAAAAATACAAACTAGAACTTCAAGCAGTTACCACCAGTCCATAAACCCGACCCGGCAAATCCACCCCTAGGAATAGCAAACTGTACAGTAAGGACAACATGACATAAAAATATCATGCAGTTATCAGAAATAGCTATTTATTTGCCATACAAAATTGATGCAAAATTAAGTTATTCTGTACGTTTTAGGTCTTTTTTTAAAAGTCCAATGATAAAAAATTATCTGTATTGTTAGTTTCCAAAAAACAACTTGTCCAAAAGTAGGCAACATTTAAGCTAACAGCCCTCGGCTTTTCAAGGCATGTGCCAAAGTTATTTGAGATTTATGTGGAAAAAGGCAAATTATTACTTTTGTTAACAGAGAAGTAGCTTAAATGATAATAATTATTCCAAAAATGCTATAATTATTGTCAGCTAGCTAGATAGGCCAGAGATATTTTAGGTCATCAACTAGTTTCTCATTACCTCCGGATATTTAAGGTGCTTTGCAAACACCTGATACTAGAGCTCCAACATATCAATCACACGGACATTCAGACCCGGCTGCTTCAGCGGCGGTGCATATACCGTGAGAATCTCCTGCCTAACACCCACCACCACCAACAACACCACCACTTTTCATAAACACAGGTAATCCTCTATGGTAAATCGGAGCTAAAAAAGGGAGCTAAAAAACCCCCAAAAACTCAATAGTGGAAAGCAAGCAGCCCTGCGCTTTAATATTTGCACAGATACAGCACGGTGCTTAGATTCAGGAGGAGATGTCCTAAATCTCAGCTTGATTTACCAATGTTAACCTCGGCTTAGCCGCGGCTGAGGGGGTGCCGCGTGCAGGAGAGCCTGTTGAGAGTTGGTGGAGTAGTTGTAAATATGTGGTAACACTTTCAGCGGTAATCCTCCAGCACAAAGAATTGCCAGAGATTATGGGCCGGTTGTCTGACAGAGAGAATCCTCCGGCACAATCAAATTCCTGTGGCTGCTGAGATTTGGAGAGGGCACAATACCGAACGGCTCGGCTCTCCCGGTAATGTGAGGCCGAGCCGTTCCCTTGATGAAGAGCTAAGAAGCAAACATAGCATGACGTGCATATTAGGTAAATAGTGGTTTGCTTTGCATTATAGTAGGGAAAAAGTGGTCGTGTTTGGCTTTTTTTTTTTTCTTTCCTTCTGTGCCTGTTGATACCGTTGATTCCACGCTGACCTGAGCCATGGAGACGTGAGAACCGGCACCCTCCCCCCCCCCTCCTCGGGGCACAACGGAGTCGCCCTCGCTGACACGTTTTGAGTGGGGTTTAGGGAAGTGATGTGAAGAGAGAGTGTGAGGGAGCGAGAAAGCCCACCGCAGCACCGCAGCCCCAAGGATGAATAGAAGATAGAAGCCGTTTTCATTTCAAAAATCGGCCTCTGCACTTGGCTGAACCTACAATAAAAGTTGATAATTGAGAAGTGAAAGAGCGGGATCAACATGACTGTAGAGAGAGAGAGGGAGAGAGAGAGAGAGACAAAAAACGAGGCTTGGGCTTATGTTTAATGCAGTTTAACTGATATTTAATATTTTCCGCTTTCTCTCTCTTCTTCTCCTTTTGTCCACGTTAAAATACTTCAAAAAGAATTCTAATAAAGTGGAAATTAAAAGGAGCGTAGATTGGGGTTGGAAAGAGAGGCCTCTAATCCTGCTATCTCTTAATAATTCAAAGTCTCTTTTATTTTCTGAATAAAAAGTGGAATTAATCTGGCACTGTGAAGCTGTCCTCTCTTCTCACTGTTTAAATAAATCCCCCGTTCGTACATTAGACGCGAGGAGGCCGGCTCTGGCTCCTCGCCAAGCTCTGTGTCAATTCCCTCCTGCCTCCTTCCTTTCTCTCCCAGCCCCTCTTTATTCCCTTTCTTTTGCTTTCTGCCAGGGAGGGACCTGAGAGGGAAGCCGTGCCACCAGAGAGCCGCTATCTCCAGAACCTGCTCGGCACACAGGCCTATCACAGGCAGCTAAGACCACTCAGCTCAGGCAGCCAAAAAGGCACCCTTATGAAACTTTACCCAGATATTAGGGGCACTGTGAAGCCAACTGATATGTTACAAAGACACTGTGTAGAGGGGGGGGGTGACCATTTCTAGTATTTATATGAAGCTTCACCAGCTGGAAGAATAAGTAGTGTTACTATTTTGGCCTTTAGCTGAAATGGAGCAGTGGGGCTTGGGGAGGTTTTATTCTTTTGCAGCGTTTTTTTGATAGAGAAGAGAAATATGTCGCTATTGGAAGAGCACAGCATACCGTGATCGTAAGGGGCTGTTTTTGTGAAACATTTCACAAGCAGTTATGGTTTAAAAGTGGTGCATTTAGTCTCTGCATGTAAGTGTTATATTTGGCCAGTTGGATAAAACTGTAAGTGTCCTTTAAAGTGAAGTTCTTCAAATTAAAGAACGTCAGTGTTGGTTTGTGCCGCGATCATTCTAAAGATCTTAAGAAATGTATCCAGAGGTCATCAAAGGTCAACCCGTCCCCCCACAATTACAGATCAAACACATTTGGTGTCAATAAATTGTAAAAAAATAAATAAATAAAAATTAGCTTCTCAAACACAGCACAATTAATTTACATCAAAACCAACACAAACATACAGAACCCGACTGGTGACATGAGAGAAAAATAAAATCGTGATCATGACTTAATAATTTGTGGGAACAACTTAATTATAATTAGTAGTGATCATGAGGCAGTAAGTCATGGCCGCGAATTAAACACATAATGGCCACCTGTTATCTTATGATCACAATTTAACGACTCGCGGGAATGATTTGATTCTAACAAATGATCGGCCACAAGTTAAGTCGTGTGCAGGAGTTGTTCTTTGTTTTCTCCTATGTCTCCAGATGAGCTCCATGTGTCTGGCATTTAATTTGAAGAAGGTTGGTACCTTTACTCAGGTACAAATGCGCTTTGGATTTCAATGGCAGGTCAAGGAGCTAAAGCTCACGCTGATAATGGAAGAAGAGATGAGAGAGAGAAAAAATGTGGATTAATCTAAAATAATACTGAATAATATTACAGTGTAGGTTCTTTTTTTCTGATGTGCAGCTGTAGTGATCAGGTTCTTCGTTTTCCACCAGGAAACATTTTAGTCAGTGTTTTTACACAATTTCTATAATTTTGCACAAATGGATGGCATAAACCTTTAGCTTTATTTAGGTTTTTTTTTACAGAACAAAAGGAAAATCTTTGAGACTGACACTGTGAAATAAAAGGTGCTTAGGCTCTGTGTAAATGCAGAGAACTGAGGCATGGGGGGCGGATGTAGGAAGAGGCCTGAGCACCAGGGGGACGCCGGCTCCCTGATTAGCTCTGCCCTCTCTATCAGGGTCCCTGAACTCCCCCTGCAGCTCTGCTAAAGGCTACAGGAAGCTGATACAGTCGGCACGCCACCTCCCCTCACCACAAATCGACTGCTGATGAACGCCGACCTTCTGACTAACTCTGACTTTTATTCTACAGCCTTTCATCCGGTCAGATATTCCATTTTACAGGTGGGCGTTTATTGTGTTTATCGTGATACATTTCTTGTCATAAGCATGTTTATTTATCGTTGTCACAATGAACTCCCTGCTATAGGGCAATGTTACTGTTTCCTCCACTGTTGGTTCAATGAAAGCATCAACACAGTTACTGTGTGCAATTTGGTGACACAAATCTCACATCTTACAAATGGCTAAGTTTTTCAAAGACATTATTTGTGTTTGTGGGCTGTAATTGCTGTGACACACAGGCACAATCATACAGTTACCTAAGAGAGATGTAATACATAGTTCTCACAATTTTTATCATCGTCACAATAGTACTATAAAATATCATGATAGAACTTCAAGTCCTTATCGCCGACCCCTATTCCACTTTATTAGCCAAACTGAAGCATTGATGAGGCTTTAATGTAATTTTAATTCATAGAAAACATGCTGAGAACTCACAGGGTTAAACACGCCACCTTCTCCTTCAATCGCCAACACACACATCTGATTTCACGTGTCGGGAACACCTTGATTTATTTATTTATTTATTTTTTGCTGGTGAAATGACACACTTGGTCCAGGTCCCAGTCTTCCTTAAATCTGGCACAGGTTTTTTTTTTTTTTTTTTCAGCGTGATATTGCTCTGCACTGAAATCTTGACTTTATATGTTATCAGAGATAAAAAAAAAAAAAAATATATATATATAAATATATCAAAGGAAGAAGGAAATAGGAGGAGGCCCTGAGGGGGCCGAGGAGGGGAACTGCAAAAAAAAAAGAGAGAGAAAAAAAAGGTGTGTCTTTAAGTTCCCTGAAGGCAACAAAAAGTCATTTTCACTGAGGTGTGGTCTATTTTTATTTATATATCTCCTCCGCTCTGTTTCTTCATACATACTGTTTGTGGGGCTATCATTATACCAGACGCAGAGGTGGGGGGTAAAAACCATTTGCATTAGTATCACTGTCTGACTCCAGGCTCTAAGCAATGATACTTTATTCCATACCATTCAGAGTGCCATTATCACTTCACCCCCTCTGTCCCCTCTTCCAGCTGGAAGCTCACACACACGCACGCACGCGCGCACACACAGCTCCACGACGCGCCGCTCGCGCTATTCCCATCCGCCGCGATCGGGAGATAGCATCTCGCGCAACACCGGCGCAGAGGTACAGGACGGGCGCGTGGGGGGAAGCGGAGGGGAGGGGGACATTTCCGCAGGGGGGGTCCTGGCATGTAATTGTCCTGGTGAGCACTCAATAGCACCTTAAACCAAGCAGGCAATCTACAAAGCTGTGCGGTGAAGGAGGGAAAGGCCCCGTGGCTACGGGGACCCTAATAGGAACTTCTTTCTCACAGAGATAAATGGAGAAAGTTCCCTTTTATTTATCGGTAGCTGCTGTTTGGGACTGGGGCTATCAAAGCGCAGCGGTGCTATTTATCCCTTCCAAAAAGGATTCGTCCAACACAGGGCTGAGGGCGAAAGGAGGAAAGAGAAGGCTGATGGAGGGAGGAGGAAGAGGAGGAGGAGGAGGAAGAGGGGGGCCGCTGGAAATTGGCAGAAACAGAAGGTCAGACTGTTTATCGTTTTTATTCCCCTGTCTCTCCCTCTCCTTCATTCTTCCACAACTCTCACTTCACCTGTTGTGGTAAGAGACTGAGCAGTAGAGGGGGAAACTCTGGATGGCTGACACGGTCCAAACCAACAAGGAAACTTAAAAGTGTTGGAGAGGAAGTCAAACAATGAACTGTTCTACTTTTGCTAATACGTTTTATATAGGAGAAAATGAATAGAAAGACAGACGGAGGAAAAAGATTTATGGTTTTCAACTCTTTAAACCAATAAAAATGTTCATCTTGAAGCAGTTGCATTTTGTAGTCTTTACTCGCATACTGCTAAATAAAACCAACTAATTAGTAAATAGATTAGTTATTTATGTAGATTAGTTATGTGTGTAATTTAAAGCTGTAGTCTCAGCTCTGTCAATCAATGCTCCTCAAAGTGCTAATGGTGGAGAAAGAACTTGCAGTTCCAGGAAAACCGTCTATCAGCCATTGATAATGGCTGATAAACGGTTACGCTAAAGCTAGCTAGCTTTAGCATCCGTAGCAGGTTATATGTTGTGGTGAACCAGCAGTAGCTTAGACGGGAGGGGTTGAGCATGAGAGTTATTGTCAGCGGTAAGACTCCACAACATGAGAATGACTCAAAATACTAAACTAAAAGGTGACAAAGAAACTAAGACTGAAAAACCCAAAACGATTATTCCAACCTTGCAGCAAACCCAGAGAGAACATGGCAACCCAGGACTTTCTTTTCTGCAAGACAACAATCCTACATACTGCAGCACCTGTACGTAAAAAGAAAAAAAGTGAAACACAAACTTTAACAAAGATGTATTTCATACTTTCAATTGAACCTACAAAACAATCTGACATGTCAAGGAAGCGGTCCTGCTCATTCAGCTTATTTCTAATTAATATAAAGACCTCTCAGTTTCATCTGCAGCCGTTGCCGTGACAATGGGAGCCCGCTTGGACGACTCTCTTTGAAGCCCGATGTGGTTTAGGAGGTGAAGGAGGACTGAGCAAACCACACACTTGTGATGAATGACTTCGCTGATCCATTACTGTCTATTTCGGTCTGGTAATCCAAATGGGAATGCCCACATCAAAGCCTGGCTCCTTCCTTAGAGGAATTCCCCTCATACTTGGACATGCAAATGAGCAGCGCCTTCTCCAGGCCCCCACACCTGATTGAGGCGTGCAACGCCATTGCCAGCGATGCTCCATGGGAATTACATACCAAGGGATGGCATCCAATTGGACCAAACTTCCCCTAAGTAATTTGCTTTGGCATTATTCGCTGGCATAGTCGGGCGTTGGAAGCACTTCCCTTTATTTCACGGCCATGCCGTGAGATTTCTGGCCGGACCTCGCTTGGAAGCCACATTATGGCTGAGAATGGAGAGAAAGAGGGATTTGGTTTTTACAAAAGAATAGAACACGGATCTGTGTCGAGTGTCTGCGCTCATTCAGGTTTTGGAGGATGCTTTCACTTGTTGCCTGAGCTTACGACGAGATGTTCCCGATTCCTTGGCTCTTCCCGATTCCTGTTTCGAGTCAGACGATTGTCTCCGCACCGCCAGACAAGTTTTCACATCCCGGCAACAAAAAGAGTGTTAATCTAAAGCTACGACTACAACACTAATTCATAGGCGTAATGCAGTGTTTGGAAAGACGAGAAGGAACGTATTAAATGTGCGTGTGTCCTTTGGTGTTGCTGTTTTTACGATGTCTTATGAAACATTTACGTAGAAAATGTCTGGACAAAACAGAAAGAGTAGTGGGAAAATAGACTAATTTTATGGTTCCAGACAAAGAAGAACTTTAAAAAAAAAAAATCCATGTTCTCCCCTAGGGACCGCAAGTGGAAGACAGGCAAGATAATTCTTACTGAATTTGTAAATTAAATAAGAACATATTCATATTTTTTTTTTTACATTTTTCTCAAAATTCAGCTCAACCTACTGAGATGAAGGGACGAGGAGGCGTGGAAGATTAACATAGTTTAAGAGGTAAATACTGACTAGTATGGTGTAAATTTGTATTCACCCCTTCTTAAGTCTGATAAATAAACTTCTTAAGTCTACAAATAAAAATCAATGCAACTTTTGCTCTTACATAACAGTGGAACCAACCTTTTAAAGAGGGAGAGGGGAATTATGTAAAATCAACATTTGGGCTTTATATTATGTAATTGTTATTCCCTCATCAAAAACCAAGATTGAGTGCTGAATTGATTCTTTAATGCTCCGCTGCGTCTCCTCTGCTCAGCTGTGGTGGATCTGTGCATCTGCTGAGCTAATTATAGGAGATACAAAGTGAAACGTTGGTAAAAATGTTGTTAAATGGAGAAATGTTGTGATGACTTCCTCAAGGTGGAGTGTTGGAAAGAGCAGGAGCTTCTTAAAGAGACAGAGGCCCAATTTCAAGGCGTTAAATTGTGAAGTCTATTTTTTTTTAAGTTATATTTGATTTATACTGGATTTTTATAATAGCTGAAAGTGACATAAATTACTTGCCTGTGCAATAAAATGGCATTATAAACATTTATAAGATTTATATGTATCACTTTATTCAAACTGAGGGCTTTCATTTTAGGCTAATAATCCAAAAGGTTTCCTCGTGGATAGCAACATAGCAACAGCAGTGTTTAAAAGGCAGAGCGCTGTTATGCGACTCCAACACCGCTGTGGGTTCATAGTTTAGCTGGGCCGAGTCCTCGCTCCCTCCACCCCCCACCATAATTAATTTGTCTTAATTGCCCTGCTGCTCTGGTCGCTGTCCCAACATTATTCCTTCGCTCTCGGCAGAGTTAACATTAAAAAAAAAAATCTGTGGGATCAGTCGGAGGGGGCACCGGAGGAACAGCGAGCCTTTTGTGTCCCGAACAAAGTCGACAAAACAACCACAGCGTGGGCCTTTGTGCTGCCATCACAGGAATAGTGTTTATTAGTTTTAGAGAAGAAAGGAGAGCACCATCCAATTAACAGAAAATCAGCGGAACATTTAATAAGTTCGGCTTTCTTTGTTGGTACTACCATGACATTGCACAGAGAAATGTTGGATTTGTGTTTCGCAGCTATAAAAACCACACTGTCTCTTTAAAATGTTGATCATACAGCTGCTAAATTTTATTATTATTCATAAAAAGAGATTAAAAAAACATTTTTACATATTTCTAATCAAAGATAAATTAATGTCGTGTAAAGGTATTTGTAGCATTTGAACCACATTTTGCTCTGTTATAACCTCCAATATTATGTTTTAATGTTGCATAAATGTGAAGTTGAATGAAAGGACACATGGTACAGAGGACATCTGCATATTCACAGTTCAGTATTCACAAATTCACCAATTTGCTAGTTTTCCTGTGGCTCTCAACAGCAAAAATATTCATGGAAAATGTTCTTATTCGCAGATTTTTTTAATAGAGCATTTCTAAAATATTCAAACGATTTGGGAATCTGAAATACCCAATGCAACGCTGCTTGACATGTTTCTGGTTGGTGCTTGCAAAACAACCAATCCAAGAAGGCCCTTCATTTTCTTGTTAGCTTCTGTGGTAGTAAACTGCTCTATTAGCGCTTGTTACGACTGAGGTCGTTTAACCTAATTATTGAGCGCAGGTGTTGGCCAATGACTGAGGATTAGAAGATGACGGGGACGTTCTGATTGGTGGGTTCCCGGAGAGGACGCCCATAAAAGCTCCTGACGTGGACTTCCTGGAAGGCCCCCTCCTCTCTTCATCCCAGCTGCTGCACTGCTTGTTTGTTTTGTTTGTTCACGCACTCATCTGATAGCCAG
>CAEFZX010008060.1:0-66346 GCA_903066825.1 Alfaro cultratus
AATCTCTATATATATATATATATATATATATATATATATATATATATATATATAAAATAACCTTTTCAGAAAGTCAATTATTTCATCAGTTTAAAAAGTTTATCTTGGATGTAGTAAAATTTAGTGTTACTATTTCAAGATTTTATTTATGTTAGTTTTGTGGACTATGGCTTCCAGATGATGACAAAATTAACTTTTTTTTTTTTTTTTTTTTTTTTAGAAAAGTTGATTATTATTTAAGGTCAGTAAAATTGATTCATAATACAGCAATATTATTAAATCATGGGTATTATGTGTCCTAAGCCATCATGGAGAGCTCAGCTGATTAAGACAGATGAAAGTGAATTGTGTATTTTACACTGTTTATGGAATTCACTTAATCTCTAATGGCACAGCAGGCTCACCTGATGAAAACGTACATTATAACAACAGAACCTGTCTGCAAACAAGAACTAACACTTCAACATGAACTGTGCAAGTTGGTTAAATTGTATTCTTTTGCTGAAGGTTGTTAGTGTAGTCAGAAGTTGTACTCACGTAAAAGTAGCTTTACTAAAAAATGATACTTAAATGGAAGCAAAAATAAGTACAGCGCAAAAAAAAAAAAATGCACATCTAATAAAAACGATTAGTGAATGTAACAAGTTACTATCCACCTCTTAACTCTAAAATGAAGATTGGAAACATCAGCACCAGCAATGAATTCAAGCTTAAAGACAATGTTAGCAATCTGGGCTACCACACCCCGATCGCCTCCATGACACGTTGCATGGATGCAGTAATTTATCTTTGCACCAGAAAAAAAATCTTTAAGATAAAATGGAACCTTGACTTCTTGATGCTTCAGCCAAAAATGGTCTTCATATACAGGCTTGTGGTTATGTCAGAGGTGTTCATACTCATACTCAGGTTCCTGGGGTATCGGGCCCCTCTGATAGTTTCCCATATTACACTGAAGCAAAAGAAACAGAGATTTTTCTTCAGTGACTCCAAAACTCTGACAGTCTTTGACTGTGTACTCAGATCAGCTTCCAGTAAGTTAAAAATCTGTTATTTTAAATCTGCTCTTGTGTAACATATCTTGTGCTAATGTTGATTTTGAGGCAGTTTTTGGTCTTTATATTTTCAATGGTGCTATATAAATAAAAGGTTTAGTAACCGACTGACTCGCTTTCTTCCTGCATGCCCAAGTATTTAGTGCATGTAATGTCGGACTTGGACATACATTTTTTAGAGTTCATTTTAAATATTGGTCCTATCTATTGTTATTTTCCAATCGACTGAATTTTGGGTTTCAATTAGCTGTAAACCAGAATCATTATAATAAATTTAAATAAATGCTTGAAATATATCGCTCGTTCTAAAAGATGCCTCATAGGCTTACTGGTACATCTAAATGAAACATGGCCATTTCTGAAATATAAATATTTGTGTATTAACAGCATAATATAAACAATCTTTTGTCAGAAGGGGTGCATATGTATTCCTTTAAGAGCTACAGATCTCAGCTGCATACTAAAATCCTTCAGGATGTAGTGTCTGTGGGTGACAGCGGGAAGCGCAAAGTACATACTGTCTTGCCAAAGTATTCATGCCTCTTGAACTTTCCCATGTTTTATTGCAGAACAACCACAAACCTCAACATGTTTTATTGGAAAGATCAACAAAAGGTGGCTCATAACTGTGAAGCTGAAGAAAAATGATTCATTTGGACGTGGTTTTTAATAAAGTTCATGAATAAAAATCGGAAGAAAAGATATAGCAAGTGGGTTCAGACTGATACCCCTTAGTAAAATCAAATGCTCTGGTCTTTAAACTTACCTGAAATTATTCTTCTCCTAAAATGATTCAGTGCACTGAACAGTAAATCTCCTTTTTGTGACCCTTTTAAAATATTATAGGATTTGATTATTTTTCCAAGGCTGGAGGAAATGCAACTGAGTGTAACAAAACCACATCTGTTCCCATTTTGCAGCTTTTGCCTCAAAGTGGTGATTTATTTATTTTATTTTAAAATACAAAACATCATAAGCCAGAATATTATTAAAATTAAATAATGCAAGTATGCTGACAGTTAAATGTCATTTTTTCCCCCCTACGTAAACCTAACGTATTTACATTTTGAATCCTCCTTTACCTTGACTAGCATTTTATTTCTGATAGGAAAGGACATATAATGAGAAATATGATACATTGTATTTTTTGACATATAGTCCTGTTTTATAAACAACAACAAAAATACATTTCTGAGTTTGACTGAAGGTATTCAGAGTCCTGAATTGCATCAGTTTTTGAGAACACTGAACTTCTGGAATGCAAATGTTCCAGCTGTTTGTAGAGCTAATCTGAAATGGAAACCAGTCATCGGTCGTCATGTGAACTTTAATGAGACTAAAAAACAACTGATCAGATGTGTATTGCTACTTTACTATTTGATTTCAAACATGTAATTGGTGAAAAACTACCAGTTAAACTCATTGAGCTTTCAAAGTACGACAAGATGGAGCACGTTTTGGCCTGAGGTCTGCAGACCTTTCGTGTGGAGCTCCAGTGCTCTCTGTGTCTGTCGAGTTGTTGTGCCTTATTTTTCTGGACACTTCAGCTTCCTCCCACAGCCTACAACAAACAAGTCAAGTTAACTTGTGTTTCTGAAATGAATAATTTTATTCGGTTTGACCTGGCTGTAGGCAAACAACCTGCACTGGTACTTTTACAGTTCTTTGCAAAACTTTTCATACTTTTATAAAGTCTGACTTTGACAAAAAAAAAAAAAAAAAGAAAGTTATTTAATTGTAAAGTGTAAGGAAAGTGAAACATAGTTTTACATTATTTCTACCTAAAGAAAGAAAAGTTGTCTAAATGTTTACTTTTAGGTGGCTAAAAGTAAACATTTCTCGCTGCATTTAACTATTTTGTGGGGTTCTCTTTACCAGCGTTCAACATTTAGACAATTATACTTTCTCCCTAATCCAGTAAGAATACATTTCAGTTAATGCAAGAGCCCAGATTCAATATTCTGCTTTACATAATCCATCATCAGGTTTTATGCATTGAGCATAAATTCCTACAGGTGAGTAGACTGATGATGAAATGTTATTCCATTCTCCTGGCAGGCTTATAAAAATCCCCTGCTTCAGTATCCGAGGCCTAGATGAAACCACGATCTCGGCAGCCAACTTCCAACCTATTACAGCAACCGAACAACATCTGCTACATCCTTGTACCACAGTGAGGCTGCGGGGAGAGGGGGATGGTGTGCCAGGTGGCTGCAAATATAATACAGCATTAAGGTTGGAACTGGATCCCATTCCATGGATAGTGCAGGATAAGTTTTTTTTAAATCTCAGGAGAGCTAGAGCCAAAACATGATGACATGAAGCTTTACAGGCAACTGTGCAACACTGTGCAACCTTATGCAACATTGTGCAACCCAGGTTTCTAACATCTGAGCTTAAAAGGAGTTAATCTTAAAATCTGTTGAGCATTTTGCAGGCACCCCAATAAAAAAAAATCTTTGTATAAAATAAGCAATGCTGAATGAACAAAAAAAGGTGTATTTTGAGGATTTTAATCATGCTAGGCACATTCCATCTCATTCCTAACTAAAACATTTATTTTTTAATGGGCCCAGATGGTGACAAGCATGTCAGGTAGATTTGCATTACTGCCCCAGTCACCCATGCAGATTTTTCACACTGAGCTTTTTCAAAGAGCGTGGAATGGAGGCAGCGCAGCAGTGTCATATCCTGTTAAAAATTGGAAAGCTGTGCCATGTTTCATCCCATCTGCAGTCTGAGCCTCGGTCCTCAGCAGACTCAACGGGGATCTCCTGAGCCAGATTCGTCCGTGCTGCAGTCTCTCTGCATGATACAGTGTTTCCGTTTTTTTACTGTAAAGTGAATAATAAAGAGGAGTGTCATCATTCCTGCTGGCAGCTGCACTTTTAAGACCGAGCCGCTGTTCTGCAGCGGGGCTGTAGTATGTTGACCTTCATGACTGTAATTTCCACAGGAGGTCGAGGGGCTTTGTTGTGAAGTTGAGGATCTGTTTCCATCACCACAGCACACTAATAATCACCGCCTCATCAGCTGTGGTCAGGCCAAATCCTCTCGGAGTTCCAGAAGCTTTCCAGTCTGAATATTTTTCATACTTCCTGCCGCACTGACGTAAATATGTTATACATAAAACATGAAGCCACCATACCTGCCGGCGCTGAAGGAAAAGGAGACCACAGACTTTACACTCATTTGTCAAACTGAAAGGTCTGCTTACCTTCAGTCGTGGTCCTGAGATCCAAACTGCGTTACTCCCACGGAAACATGTACAACAGTTGTTCATCATTATGCAGTAAATGAAACTCTAAAATTGAGTTTTAAAGTGCAGTGACTTGCTGAAATAGTTATATCTCTTGTTGGCATTTCATCACATCATAATCACAAACTTCTGAGTTTTCAGCTGGGATTATGCTGTCATAAACAAACACGAAATTGAGCACAGTTGTAAAATGAAAAGAATACATAAATTAAGTGGGTGGGACTGTTTTGTGGTCGTCCTTGTTTTACAATTAAAAGCATGAAAGTTTTGTGTGCGTTTATTTGCTGCCCAACTTGAGTCAAGACTCACCCAGTCTTCACATCTGCAGAATTTTTTATTCTTTTTTTCCTTTGCAAAATTGCTAAAGATCAGCAAGACTGGATGAAGAGCATCTTGAAACAGCAGTTTTCAAGTATTATTACAGACTGCATATTTGAAATCATCTGGACATTGATGCATTGTTTTAACTTAAGGAAATGCTTTGATTTAAACTGGAAGTCTTTAGCTACATTTGATTGAGGCATAAGAGGTAATGCTTATGTGGTTTAGAAAACAATTAAGATAAGTGAATAGATCTTTAACGTTTATTTCAGAATTTCACATTATAACCCCTTTCCTTTCATGATGACACAGATATATAACAAATGCTCTTTTTCAGTTTCCCTGATGTCAGTTTAATCCTCTTTTATTACAGACAGCTTTAGAAAACACAATTTTTAATATAAAGTTGATGCAGTTTGAAAAATAAAAAGAGAGCACCCTATTCCATAATATTCCTTCAAATATCTCTAATATTAACATCAATATCCACTCAAACAGCACTGGATTGTCAAATATATTAGCTGCCTCATCTACAGTTAAACCTACAGCTTCATCCAGCTGTTTCAGTACATCTACAGGTTAATATTTAAGCTAACAAGGGTATTTGTATAAGCCTTTCACACACATCTTGTTTTTGTTTGTTCTTCAGTAAACGTTTCATCCACAGCTCTCCTGTACTTTTTAATAATTGTTGAGTCAGTAAAAGGTTTGTTTTTATTATTTATTTTTTGGGCCCAAATGTCCCTTAGGGCCCATTAATTTGCATGCTGCTGAACCATCGAGGACTCTGTCATGATATCTCATGATTAATGGTGAAAGAAAAAATAAAAATGATGATGATATACTTTATTGATGCATATTTGATTTGATGCTGTCTGATGCTCAGACAGCATGATGCTGCCACCTCTTTGTTTTGCCTCTTAGTAATGTTTGACAGTCTGGGAATATAGATAATATATATTTACTGTTTCCACTGAACATGACCAGCACCCAGCAGAAATCCTTGCAGCGCTGCTGTTTCCTCCGTGACCACTTTCCATTCTGGAGTAGCAGAGAATTGTCATGATTTCCATTTTATTCCACATTTTTTCTAACCACAAAATAATGTCTTTATTGCGCAACATATAATTTTCCTTTGAACAAGCGATCCCATTTCCCCTTTGCAACCTCTCTGTAAACTATTTTTAGCTGAAAGTAAGGAATGGGCAAAATCCTACAAAGGATGCCAAGGTTTCCTTTCACCTTAGAGTTACTTTGATTGTTGGCATGTGTGAATATAAGAAAGTTGGATGCTGAAATCACTTTAAAAGTTCCACACTTGGAAATCTAGATTATAGCTCTTTTTTTTATTTTTCTTTGTTGTCCAACTAAACATAATGGTCTCATTTTTTATTTTATTTTATTATTATTATTTTATTTTTTTACATCAGTAATTTTGATGCCCTCTGTGCTCATGACAATAAACTAGACCTTTCTCATTAATATGCAAAAAAAAGTAAACCTTTTTTAATGTGTATTCATCAAAAATTTACTTTACTAAAGTAACGTTGATGTTTGGTAAATTTTACTAAACGTCAAAACAAATCTGTCTAGTTCTCATAGTTTGCACTTTTTGAACAGCTTTAATTACTTTCAACACTTTTTTGCCCAATTGTTTACCACTTTCTCACTTTTTTTGTGTCTCCCTAAAATTTCAGCAGTTGGGTTTTTCTTCTACCCACTACCTGGTTCGAATACAAAAAAAAATCCAAACAAACAAAAACACCGCCTATGAAAATCCAACACACACACACAAACAGGTGGGTAACAAGCTGGATAAACTCGACTGCAGAAACAAACAACCACCATCTAAGAAACTGGCAGCTGACAAGGGAGAAGGCTGGGATACAGAGAGGCAAACAAGACACAGGTGAACACAAACATTCAAAGAGATGAGAGTAAAAAGCAGGAGCAAAGGAGCTAGAAACAAACTTTGAACATGGAAAGAGAGAATTAAAACAGGCGGCAACTGAATAATCAATTAAGTCTCAAAAAACCCAACGCAGATCAGACGCCACTTCAGTCTCGATGTAATACCAAACAAAGAAAAGCTGAAAATGAAGCACAACATTTATGGTGCACAGCACCAACAGCTCCAGTAAAAAGTGGCTTTATCACAAAGGAAATGGGAGAGACGAAGTGTTTTCGCTCCGGATGCACACTGCCAGGCAGTATGATACAGAAAGTATCGTGCTGAGCCCATCTGGCCACTAGTTGCTATTGGATTGGGCAGGCAGTCAGCAAAACACCAGTCGCCGCCATAAGACTGAAGAGCCTTGGATGTAATGTGAAAAAGCTGCATTAGCTGCTGCCTCTCTTGGCTGCCTGCTTTAGACAGCCTGAAGGCACATAAGGCTGTGGCATTCAGGGCCCTCAGAAATCAGACTGTTGGCTTCCCTATGCACACCGCTTCATGTTTTTAATCTTATGCACAAGACCTTGATTACATTAGATTAGCTGAAATAATAAGTAACTCCAAAAACAATGCTCCTGGGATCTGCAAAATGTTTATGAGCCTGAAGTTTTTATGAAGAAGCTTTTTAATAAGATTTGCGTCTGTTCATGTGATATAGTGCCCTTTAACGTAATTTTCTATTCTTGTTAGTTAAGGACATAAGTTTTTTATGTTTTCATGAAAATGACGCCTCATGCTTAAAATGCAACAAATATGCAAAATAAGCAGAAAAACACATGAAACTATTAAGGTTTTGTTGAATTTTAGAGTTTCACCATAAAGGCCTGTATTTTTCTTTTTGCTGCACATCCAGCTCCTAACATCTCCTCCTCGTCCTTTTCTCAGCACAAGATTTTTGAAAGCAGTTGTAAACAAGTGCTTTCACTTGTTGTTTACAAGTGAAAAGTTTAGAGCGCTAGCCACAGCACTCTAAACCGTACTGTTTCCACAATCTAGGGAGAACGGGTGCAAAGGCCCAGTGACCTCTGTGTGAAAGCTTAGATGATCTAGGAGGAGATGATCCCTGACCTACATGATCCTAAAAGACATTTGGTAGGCAGAGAGGGATCTCTCATTGGTCGATGGAAATTGACCAATGAGAGCTTTCTAGCTCAGCAGGAAAGTCTTGATCCTGGTAGACACAGATGTACAATGTGACATATGATCATGCTTTCTAGTCTAAAGTCTTCTGGACCAACTTGACAGGTGAAAGCAAGGTTTGACACCAACATTCAAAACACATGCAAGCATCCATCTGGGAAGTAATAGTAGCAGGAATCTCTCTATGTCAGCAAAACATGATCTTACCTCTGATGACAAAGTCTCGCTTTAAAGAAATATTTACTTTTTACATTTGATTTAACAAAAGCCACTAGGTTATCCAAATTGAAAGTTATCATTCTGGACACATGTGACAAAAACATGATTGATCTGTTTGATTTTTGCTGAAATTAATGAAATATGTGGCAATCTAGGAGTTGATTTCAGTAAAATTAAATAATGCAGAATCAGTGGTTTCTACAGTAAATTAATTGTTATGCTTTGACTGAAAGTTGATGGGAATTTCCTCTACACAGCCTTAAAAAGAGACGTCTCCTTAAACAAAGCCAGGGAGAATCATGTAGAGTGAGAATAGTGTGGGTCCAAGTACAGAGCCTCGATGCACCCTAAAAGAGAAGAGGATTTCTGAAGCACGATAGTCCAAAACCTCTAATACCAACTAAAATGTCCATGTGGGACATCAGTATTCTGGTCCAGGTGATGCATGTTCACAATTCTCTCATCACATTTCAAATTATGATGGGATGACATAGAAATGTTTTACATAGCAAGGCAAGGCAGGGTGAATAATATGACGGAGCTTCACTGTTTCTGTGTGTGTTGAGTGTGTGTGCGTGGGCTGGACGGTCCCACAGCCATAGGTTTGGACAGCAGCAGGTGACTCACCAGGCCTCAACTGCAGCAGGAAGAAAATCAAAGCGATATACTGAACACACAGGACTGAATTAGGGGCAGTTCAGAGGAAAGGAGGGGGAGTTTTGAGGAGAGGAGTCAGCAAAGGATGGAGCAATGGGGGATAAGGGAGGGATACAGAAGTGTGTAAGTATGGGAGAGGCCAAAAGAGAAGGATAAGCAGCCCCAAGGAAGATGCTGAAGGAAGCATCAAAGAAGAAGAGAATAGACACCTCCAGGGAACTCTGGAGACTAAAGACAAACACAAAGAAATTCCTCCAGTTTGTGGGCAGGAGAGCATATTTCCCTGGGTAAACACTGAGACAACTGTTAGGCTGTGTGTGGATGTCTGCGTGACTACACAGTTTCTTTTCTTGTAACAGTGTTTACATAAACAGGAACTGGGGACTGCAGTAGCCATGGGCCTCGAGTATCTTTAGATTTCACACATTGTGCCACACTGCCTGGAAAATAAATAATAATAATAACAAAAAAAAGAAAAAAGTTAAATATCACTGCGGCCAGAAGCTGAAAGTTGTGCGGGTTAACAGTTTTCTCAGAGAATGATTGGTTAATAAATGAAAGACCTCTCCCTTTACTGATGTCTGGGCGGGGAAACTTTCTCGTAAAGCCCCCTGTGGAGACCTTGACCTTCAGAAGAGCTGAGCTTTAATGAGCGACTGACTGATGGGAGGGAGATAATCGGAAACAGGTTAGCCAGTGTAGAAAGGATTCATAAACACTTTCAAAAAATAGCTGCACAAAGAACAGTTACATACTAAATGTACATATTTATTTGCTTAAAATGAGAAAGAAATAAAATTAGCTTAAAGATCAGAAGCATACAACTTGTTTCAAATTTGCACAAGTGTTTGAGATTTGAGATTTTATTTTGTGGTAGAGTAGAATAATCTTTAACTGGCTCCCTGCTCATTGAGGTGTCATCAAGAATTTCACTCAACATTGCATTTTCCTGCATTCCTGTGCAAATAAACTCTCACTTCCAGCACAGTTTGGGCTTTCTTCAATTGACTCAGATTGTCTCCGGTAGATTTTTCACCAAGCCAATCAACGAACAGAAGGAGAAGTTTTGAATGATGATGTAGATTTTCTGGACTGTTTTAGAATTGTTGTCTGCCTGTAGTTTAACAATTGTATTGGAGGAAGTGAACAAAGCTATTAAGTCCGTCTTGGTCACACTTCTAAATATTGAATTAGCTGCCTTCTTCGGCTCAGTTCTTCCCTCTTCGCAGTGGAAGATGGTTGTTTACATCTCAAGCAACTTCCTGTAAGTTTCTTGGCATCAAAGTGTTGCACTACATATATCTCGGGCAAACATTACCAATTTGGTAAAATGCAAAACTTGAACACAGTCCACGCCTCCAGGAAGCAATCGTTTCTCAATAGCTGAGAGTCCAGACCCTCTGTTTGAAGCAAATAGTGTTTTCACCTGGCTACCATTTCCTTAGCATTTTTTAAGACAGTGATCCATAATGGGGGGACATTATAATAAGGGAGAAGTAAATTCAATTTCTGATGAAAATTTTAAGAAGCACACAAGATGGTGGTTTAAAAAAACATCCATTTTATGCTGAAAATATTTTTTCAAGCATTTTTACTCTCAATTTGTATTTGCAAAGTTGCTCTGGTGGGATGTTGGTGTGTGGTCTTTGTTCATATTTAGCATATTGATGATTACAAATGACACCTTCTTCTTCTTGAGACTAGTCATCCATCTCCTTGTCAGGGTGCTGAAAAACACTCTGGAAACAAATTTTAAAAAATGAATACATTTTTTTTTAAAAAAGACCTGGGGCCTCATGCATAAAGCTTGCGTCGCACAAAAAATGCGCGGCGCCATATATACTGATCAAAAAAAATAAAGGGAACACTTAAACAACACAATATAACTCCAAGTAAATCAAACTTCTGTGAAATCATTGGTTAATANGAGAATATTTCATTCATTCAGATCTAGGATGTGTTATTTGAGTGTTCCCTTTATTTTTTTGAGCAGTGTATATACAAGTCGGCATGTATAAAAATGTACTTGTGCGGCAGCCACGCAAACTTTTTCTGTGGACAATACAACGCGTCAAAACTCGCCTAAATACACTGAAATCTGACTACATTCGGTGTTATTTAGACCAAGAAGCATCAAACCCGATGTTTTTCATGATTTTAATATTTTAAAATAATTGTGCGTAATTGTGGAGCTTTGGCTCTGATGGAGAACATCACCAATGGAAGGATTCAGAGGGAGCGATTGATCAGAGATCATATTGATCTGCTGGGAAATGTTGATGATGGTTTATGAGCGTTTAGATTGTTCGCACTGATCATGCTGGGACTCTGAGCAACAGAGCCGTTCGGCACCGGTACCGGTCCAGCTGCAGTCATCCTTCAGTCGAGCCGCTTTGTGAATGCGCCTTATGGACATAAAGCATCCTACTATTTAGAGTAAACGTCCACATTCCCCACTCAAAGGAGTCTGTGACACGCTGTCTGTCTTTAAATCCCGGCTGAACGCGCTGCTGTTCAAACAGGCGTTGGCAGGATCTCTTCATTTTTTTTGGATATATATATTTTTTTCTTTAAAATTTATTTTTATTTTTATGAGGTGACATTATGTGTCCTCAAAGCATCTTTTAAATAAAATATAAAATTATTATTATTATTATAAATTCTTATACTGCTTCGAACAAGGACGTTGCCATGGTTATTGCTTCACGTGGTGGCAGACTTCCGGGTATTTATACTAATTTACATATGTATTTATGGGTGGCGACAGGGCGGACCAGCAGCTGCGCTCTATTTCCCGCAAATGAGGATTTATAAAGGAAAGGTAAGCGGCCACGCGCGTGCGCACGGCTTTATGCATCCGAGTCTTTTTTTTGATTTTTTTTTTTTTGTGCGCCGCACTTTTCTAAATTTTTCCTTACGCCAAGTTTTAGTGTGAAAACTGCTCTCTCTTTGATCCACGAGGCCCCAGATCTCCACGGATGATGTCCAACCTCTGCTACAGCAATAAATACAAATACAGTGAAGCAAAACTCTGCACCCTGAGTGTTTCTGGGTCAGCGTGGTCCTGCAGTGACGTGGAGCCGGCTCTCTACTTGACACGCGGTCCCTGGCTTTTTGTGTCCAGGGTCAGTGCCTTCTCAAAGGGATGTGGAATATCTCTGCACACATCACTGCGTCGCATGAATAACCCTCACAGCTTCATGCCAACGTCAGGCACTGATGAGACGTTTCAGCACCCAGGGAGAGCAAGCAGGAGACGGATATGACAGATCTCTCATTAAACACGCAGACATAAAAATATTGAACTTAATATCCTTCTGCATAGGTGCGAAAGTCTGTGCAGCAAACGTAGCAACTAAGGGCCCAGCATGACAGATGCAGAGCCACTAAGGCATCTTCAATGAAATGCTGAATTATTGATCAGAGCCCAACTAAAATATAACAGGTGTGTGTGCGTGTCTGCGTGTGTGTGTGTGTGTGTGTGTGTGTGTGTGCGAATGCAGGACTACTGCTCCTAGTGTATATATCCAACCAAAGCAGCATACGACTTCATTAATTTAATCAGGACTACATGGGACTAAATTCCCCTGCTAGGTTAGCTAATTAAATCCCAGCAATTATTTATACCGCAGTCATAAAGTTAAATTAATCTTTTATCGTATATCAAATTGCCTGAGCGGTGTGTGCAGATGCAGGAGAGAAAAAGGTTCCTGAAAAAGACTTTGGAGTGACAAAACGGCAGCAGTCACTAAGTTGGTTATTTGTTAGAGTATCAAAAAAAAAAAAAAAAAAAAGCAAGTGTGACAGCACGTGAAGAATGAAATGAGAGAACATGCAGCGAAAGGCCAGGACGAAACCTCTGAGATCATCCATCAAATAAAAGCTTTAAGCTGCAAACGAGCTGAGGCAGCAAATGAAGCTGCAGGTGAAAATCAGTCACATATCGGCGCCTGGATGAAGCTGAGGTTGGCAGAAATTAGGTGAGCAACAGGGGAAGGAGAATGCAACACGGAGCAGCTGCAGGAACACAGCAGGCTGAGTAACCTGAACAGTAAGATGGATTATTTCAAATGGATTTCTGTTTGTCATCTCTGCAGTTTATTCTTTAGTTTTGATTTTTCTGGTGCTTAATCATGCTTTAAGTTTGATTTCCCTTTGTCTTTGATATATTTGTTTTCCTCTTTCACTCAGTGAGTTATTTATTTCTCCCCAGGCTGCAACAGAACCAGGTAATTTTACTCCACTTTGCATCAAGTTCTTCTGTTTTTTTTTTTTCTTTTCTCCAGGCAGGCATTGTTGACTTTTTGTTGTTGTTCCTGCAACAACAACAAAGAGTTGTTGTTGCAGCTTTTTGCAACAACAAAAAAAGCTGCAGGAACAACAGCTCTTGTGTTTTTTTTTGTTTGGTTGGTTGGTTTTTTTTGCATGTTTTGCCAATTGTTGGCAAAACACTGTCTGCATTTGGGTGCCTTATGAACTCTCAAAATGTGGCAGTGAGCGGACCCTAAGTAATCACAGGTGTCAGGAACCACAGCTGCCTGCAAATAGCTAATATTTGCGAACGCTTGCCGAGATGATTATAATTGCATATTTTAATAATTCAGGCATGAATTATTAATATTCATTAATATGCACAGTAGAAACCATCTTCACTGCCGCAGAAACCAGCATCTACAGTTTTCCTTGAGGGTACAGTCAATCAGTGGCAAGGATAATGAATGCCACTACAGGACTGGCTGTAAATGCCAGCCAATAGCATGTCAAGAATCATTGCACTAAGGTACTTCAACTAAAAATCCATTTTATAATGAATATTTTAGATATGCTCCATGAAAAAAATCCACAAACAAGAACATTTTCCGCAAATTATTTGGAATTACATTCCACAGGAAAATCTGTGAATAGGTGAAATTGTACAACTGATTTTAACAAAGTCACATTTGCCACAGTTAAGAGTAACCAGTCTTCTCCCACAATATTTCAAAAGATGTGGAGATACACGGAGATGGATCGTTGCTTGTGGTTTTATCTCTACATCCTTCAGATTCTTCTCTCCTGTCTTATGCCCTTTTCATCTTAGCTCAACCCAGAGCGTTGTGATGGACTGGACAAAGATTGGGTCTGGTGAACCATTTCTGTGTTCATTTTTCCATGTTTTCAGACCATCATCTTGAAGGACTCATTTCTAAACTATTCTTTGTTTTCTGGAAGAGGACACTAAATTTGATGAAGATTTCATGATGCTCTGTAGCATTTCGAAGAGAAACAGTCCCACAGCATCCCTGATCCTAAACCACACTTTACAGCAAGTACAAAATGCTTTTCAATATATTCATCTTTTGCTTTGTGTCAATCCCTTTTTTTTGTACAGCTCACAGTGTTTGTTGCCAGAAACCTCAATCTCAGCATCATCTAACTAAAGCGCAGAGCTCCATGTAAAATCCTGTAGCTTTGCTGACCTCACATTTTAGTCTGTGATTGGGGGGGAGGCAGAAAAGGCTGCAGTATTTCTTCAAATGCTGTTGATATGATGACATTACCTACTTGCTACGGCTCCATAAAAGTGAGCTTTGGAGATATATATATATATATATATATATATATATTTAACCATCCTTGCCATTGTGCTTAAAAGTTTGTAGAGGCAAGATAAACATGAGTTCTTATCCAGGCAAGTGACTATTGAATAAAAAAACAGATCCTTGTGTCATGTCACATTTGTTCTCCAGGGAAATAAACAAAAACTTCAACATAAAAATATAAATATTGAGGCATTAGGAAACCAAGGGAGTGGGAAAATCACTTAAACACACAAAGTGTCACTTATACTTGGATTCGTTATGTCTATTATAGTGGATGCTGGTTTTTTGCTTATAACCAAGGAAATGTAAAATAAGTACGTCTCAGCTTTGAAGTAGCTGGTTTAATTATTCCTCATTCACATTTGCAGATAATACATAAAACGATGCGTATCTTACTTGTGGCAACACACGCTGCTCCCTTTATTAAAACAACAAGCTTGACATTAAGCTAAAAGGGACTCGAGTTGGGTGGTCCATAACTGACCGCCTCCAGAAATTGAATATTAAAGACTAGAGTTAGGAGGAGAAGCTCTGAATACAAATTTAGGTGTTGCTTATAGATTTTGGTATTTCTCACGTTCGGGGCGAGTTCAGCTTCTCCACGACTGGTCGGTTGACTTCTGCTTTCTCTCAGTGAAATTGAAATGCTTAACTCCGTCTAAATGCAAATCTAGGAAATATGTTTCTGTGGTGATTGAACCTTGTGCTCTTGCTGACACACAAGGCTCTCAGAGACTCCAGCAGCTCTGCACAAAAACAAAACTCAAATCAAAAACCTCCTTTCTCCTCAGCAAGATTTTTGTTTCCTTGTCTTAAAAAAGATGTGACTCTTGATTAACTGATGGGGATAAAACCTCGAGAAAAATTTTATAACTTTTCTCGAGGTTTGGCAGTCTGTTCGCACATCCTGTGGCCTCAAACACCAAACAGCTTTAACAGGAAGCAAGGCAGGAAATCAGAGAGTGCAACGGCACAGAACAGAGGAAGTTACTAATATTGAGCTCCAACTTTTAGACCTTTATGAAATAGGATTTGTTTTTTATTTTACTCTCCAGTCTTCCCCTCAAACAACTGGAAACAATCATTTCTGCATTGATTACATCTTACTTGTATTTTGGTAATTGTCTGTATTTAGCATTTACAGTGACCACTGAGATTCAGTTGAGTCAGTCAAGTTTATCTGTATAGCACATTTCAGCAACACAGCAGTTCAAAGTGCTTTACATCATTAAAAGCAAACAAAAAAAACATATAGTCAAAAGGCGTGAAAACTCATAAGAGACATTACATTTTATCATCATTATAATAATCAATACACATCAAATATGTTGGTCAATGTTCCATTTATTATTTTTCAAAAGCAACTCTAGACATGTGGTCTTGATTTAGCTTTGACTTAAAGGAACTCAGTATTTCAGGTGTTTTGCAGTTTTCTGAAAGTTTGATCCAGATTTGCAGAACATAGAAGTTGAATGTTGTTTCTCAGCGTTTGGATCTGGTTCTGAGGATGCGGAGCAGATCAGAACCAGTATAAGCCTCTCACAATCTCCCCTTTCCTCTCAACTACTCTACAGCTGGTTCACCTCAACTTAGCCTGCCATGAAAGCTCAGGCTAGTTAGCATAGCCGCCAATGAACCTAGATAAACGGTTGTTCCTGGAATGGTAAGTTGTTTAGCTGTCTTTAGCACATTTAGCAGCGTTAAGCCTGAGGAAAAGCATGAAAGCTAGTGGCAATGTTGCATTTTCTCCTAAAAAGGATCTCCCTCATCAATAACCATATTTATAATAGAAACAGAAATAATTTTGGTAACCCAACTGACTTGAAACTGGGAAAGTTGTGTCTGATTCAAAGACTGTTAAAAAAAAATTGTCTTTTTTGTATAAAATGTATTTGAATGACTACAGGTCAATATCCAATAATCATCTCCTTACACGTATTCTGCTGTCGCTCGTTGTGAGCCCACTAATTAAAAAGTGGGTAGCAGTCTTGCTCAAACAAAAACCTTCTCAGAGGCAGAAGGTCCTGACGAGTGTGTATGCAGGAAATTGGCCTTGGACCTGATCTTGGGTTCTTATCTGCTTCACACACCCGCTGGCTTACATCTGTGCCGCTAACAGGCAATGTAAAGTCCATCCAGGTTCTGGATGAGCTGGGCACGAGGCCAGGCACGCCAGCTAAGCGCAGGACTGCCAGAGACACTCTCTGGCTCCAGGCTCAGAGGGGGTGGCTGTTCTGCTTTCAATTCACAAACAAGGACACGACTACAGGTGACATTTTGGTGGTGATTGTGTGTCTGTTGGACTGCACCGAGGCAATCTGTTGTGAACCAAACTGTGTAAACAAGAAAAAGAGAGGCATTGATTTCTATGCTCAATCTATTTTTTGGATTTGGTTGTTAGTGCAGTAAAAAGTGTATTAGTGTGTGTGTGGCATTGTGCTTGATGCGCTGCAAGGGCCGTTTTTCCAACAAATACTAAGTTGTGAGGATCGGCTGCTTTTTATGGGGCCCAAAGTACAGACCCCAAAGAGGTTTGGGTTACGGGAAATGTCTGGGTTAGGCAGAAATGTAGCTACTAAAATGAAGTAGTCAAAACAAAGTCCTCGGTTTGTACTGAAGTACAAGGATGTGTGTTTGTTTGTTTGTTTGTTTGTTTGTATTTATATTGACAGTCAAGTCCATATGCTTAATTGGTGGAACATTCTTTATGTTCGCACTAGAGTTGCCTCTTCACTTGAATTATTTTGCCAGTGATGCTCTTCCTTACTGGAGGCTGTCCTTGGCTGAGGCTGCATCTGAGCAGCAGGAGTGTGATATTTTTCAGACAAACAGCGCATATTTGCTCAGCAGACATAGGTCTTTGCTCCCGTCCCATCAGACAGTAATGACAGAACTGTCTATAACTGTCACAGAGAGAAACACTCTCACTGTGATTAATCCACCCCTTATCTCCTCTGTTCTGCTAATCCAATCTCAAGTCATCTGTCTGTCGGGTCTTCAGTCTTAACTAATGGACTGCCCAGTCCACTGAGAGACGGAGGGGAGGCTAGAGGACTAGCGGAAAATAAAACAATGTCAGGGTCAGCTATTGATGGCTCCCCCGAGGATCTGCTACTAAGCCAGAAAAAAAAAAAAAAGAAGGAGAGATATCAGGAGGGAAGGACACAGAGAGACAAGAAAAACTCTCTTCCCCCTGCAGTGCGAAGCTGACCGGCTCTAAAACCGAGCGTGACTCTGGAACGGTGTGGAAAATGTGATCACAGTTTCAATTTGAAGCTGTCAGGAGTAAATAAGAAGTACGTGTCCAAGAGCCATATAGGGCAGGATTGCTAAGCCGTGGAGCGCTGCAACTTTTACTACAAAAAGAAAATGTTGGCGATAAATAAATAAATATTACAGTGAAAGACCTTCAATTACCTTATGGCAGCAGACAGGAGATAAGCCAAAAAATCTCTATAGCTCTACATGTATAGCTGCAAATGCTTTATGAAAGCTAGTGAGTTGCTGGAGTATTAATCTTTTTAGGATTATAGATCATTTTCTCTCTTTCCAGAGAGAAACTCTGGAAAAGTGTCCTAACTAGTGGTAAAAACAGGTTTGAATGTTTACTAGTAATAATTATAGCAGGAATGTCACATTTTGTGCTTAAAATGGAGCATTCAAACTCTTCTTTTTCAATTTGAGTAAATTGTGGTGTACAAACATTGTACTTATACATGCATCACCACTGATAGTGGATGAAATGCCTCTTTGTAATTTGGACCTGTACCACAAACTATTTATAGCCATCAAGTTTCTGGCATAGCTGGACCACTCTTCTTGGCAGAAATAGCAGAGTTCATTTAAAATGCTTTTTTATTCTGCACAGTTGTTCAGCATAGTACATAAATTCAGGATAATCTGTTCATTTACAATCGGTTTAGATCAGGGCTATTCTGGACATTTGATGCTCAGCCTGCTGTTTCCAGTTTTTATGTTGTGCATTTGGGATGTCTTTCCTGTTGGAACGTCCAATTGTGTCCAAATTTCTACCACCTGACTCAAACTATAACCCTTAGATTAAAGAAAATTGGTCAGGATGTTTACAGCCAACCCAAAAGCCATCAAGGCTCAAGTGTTATATGAGATGAAGTACTGCTCAAGTACGTTCCCTCTTTCCACTTTCAGTGTTATTGAAAACAAGACCCATTATGTGGAGGGGTTAAACTCTTAGTTAAAAATTCAGATTAGCCCCCACACACACTTCTTCAGTGGTGACCATATTTATTTGGGCAAATGACCTACTAAATGGCAGGGGAAAGAGCCGAAGGGTTCTGGTACAACACGGGAGGAAAGTGGGTCAGGCAGGGCCGAACTTGCAGGAGAGGGTTTGGAACCCTTTCATCACTGCTTGCAATTCAAGTCATCTTTTGAATTTATATTTTACATTTATTTTAAGCACCCAGTTTCATAATCTAATCCTGGATGAAGAAGGGTTTAAATTCATAATTTGAAAAAAGCTTTAAAATAATATTACATTAATGCAAATGATAACATATGCAGGTATCTTAACAAAACTCTGTTTATGAACTGTTACCACTACACTATTGCATATCTATTAAAGCAAGAAAACAACATTAAGTATAGGTATCAAGCAAAATAAAGAAAGTTCAAAAGGAACTTGCACCATCTCTCTTTGCATCTCTTTCTTCATTTAACTAAAAAACGTCATACCTAACACATTTAAAACTAGAAATCAGCATGAAGCTGACACAAAACTGCAGACAACAGTAGCTTATGAAGAGTCATCTGACATATGAATAGCATCCAGTCATCTTTGCTCAGATAAGCAGCATCACAAGAAAGCCAAATAAATATTTGCCTTGAGTACATCCAACTCAGTATTTTCATCCTCAGGCCTTCCTGAAAGCCAAATTATGTTCTTTCCATTTTCTTTTTAATACCAAGCATTTAAATGTCATTCTAGCTGCAGACATAGAGGTTTTAGCCATCAAAACAATTTTTACAGCCCTTTATTAAAGTCAAGATAGATTTTTTAAATGATTAGTGAGCATAAATGTTAGGTGTGTGTGCGTGCGCGTGTGTGTGTGTGTGCTCTCCATATCGAATGAGTGAGTTCAGACAATTGCCTCCCACATCATATGCAGACTGAAGTGGTGCAGAGGATAGTGGGTGGATTAAAAAGCTCTGGGGTTGTGCTTCTCTTTTGCTGTGGGTTTCCAGCCGGTTTTACCCGCTCAGACATGAGGGGGTCTAAATCACTGCAGATGATACAAGAGAATGAGGCATGGCAGATATAATACAAACCAATTAGACGTGGACAAAAGCAGACATTTTCCATGCTTGGGGTTTTTGCTGAAGTGAAAAAATAGCTGCTATCAGTAAGTGCACATTTCAGAAATTAGATTTTAAAGATTACATTGAGAGGAAGGCGATATCATGTTCCCCCTTTGGGTCTTGCACATTGTACTGCATCAGCTGATATATACAGTGCCTGGCAAAAATAGTTACAATCATTGAACTTTTCACATTTAGTCAGATTAGAACCACAAAGCTTTTCTATGTTCTAAAACAAAGTAATACGTCTGATGCGAAGGAAAATGATACATGACTTTTTTTTTATTATTTCTTCTCTTCCCTGTGGTGAAGAGAAGCACCTTTAAAATATCGCTGAGTCGCCAAAGCACTAGTAATCATAAGCAGGGTAAAAATACTTTTGACAGACAGATATTCGTTGCTGACCACTGCCCCGCTTTGCTGTAAGCTCGTTAGCTCCCAGGGCCTGAGAGCCGATTAAAACGGGTGGCCGGTTAAGTTAAGCTGAGCTCTGCGATGCACACAGCTCACATAAAAACCCCTGCAAATGTCAGAAACAGTGGAGAGAGATGGAGAATTCGCACAGAGGGGCAGGGGCTGCAGTGTGGCAGCTAGTGGGAGTGGAAATGAACTGGAAGCCCACTACTTTAAATCAAAAACGATGTAATCGCTAAAGGTGCATGACAGCAAGCTACAGAAACAAACTGAGCTTGATGAGTCAACCAGGAGCCGGCTTTTTGTTTCATTTTTATTTATTTTTTTTGGCCTCCTCCCATTCAATACATTTCAGACAGAACCCAGACAAGGAGCATAAAGGTCTCTCTATTGTTCCCGTGTTCTCGCCTTCTGCTTATTTTTAAACCTGTCAAATAGCCACCATCCCAGCGCCACCAGGTATCGGAGGCGAGTTTCTGGCCTGACAGTTTATCGGTCGTGCTCGCACCGCCTCTGGCCGCTGTCTTTTTGTGGTTTCTTTACATTATGTGAGCAGTCTGAAGCGAAGCAGCATGTCCGCATTCGTCAGGTCCTGTCCCTGCAACAAAGGCCACGCTGACACGGCTCTCCGTCCGTTCCTGTCCCTCTGCAAGCCGGCTTTTATGAGCACACACTCAGCTTTAACAAGTGTCAGCTCACAGTGGGAGCCTCAGTATTATTTTTCTGTGCCTCGCCTCACTGCTGCGCCTGTGTCCACTGCAAAAATATTTTAATTCAATTGGGAAACGCAGCAGCAGTCCTGGCACCCTTTGATAAAGCTCCATTAGAGCCCAATCAGGCTGTTGCTCTTCATGCTTCATAACAGTGCGATCAATCATACATCAGAAAACCCCTTTTAAAAGACTAAAGGCATAAACTCGATGCTGCCCATAACTAGTGTCCAGACAGCCAAGGTGAGGTGAAATGAAAACCTATTAAATGCTGTGGTCTCCAGACGACTCTCAGATATACGTTGCAAAAACAAACTGCAGACACGTCATGAATTGTTATTTTTCTGCGGTCTGCAGATGCTTTGGGTTGCATCAACCTTGGGATCACGGCGATGTTATCTGATACAGTTTCCCGTTCCATTGCAAATCACATAAATAATTGACACCACCCAGAGCTTGAAGGCCACAAGGGGGACTTAAATCACTTAAACATATATCAGCACATGTACGTTTAGCAGGTATTCATATGTACACAAATTAAAGGACAGAGGATAAAATATCGCAAACTCTTCACAGTGTTTTTTATTAATAATTGATAGACGGATGCAAACTAGCAGGAAGTTGCTAGACAAAATCTAGTCAGACTGCAGCTGACAATGTGAATATAGATAAAATACTATATAAATAAAATACCAAATAGCCCTTGTTTAAATTCTAACAAAAAAGATGACAAATTTCACTGCTTCTGGTGCCAGCCAAGTGCCCTTGTAAGAAATGGGATGCTCAGTAGTCATACTGCGCTTTGCAGCCACAGCCATTCATCTTATCTACCTGAAAAGGTTCAGGGCAAAACAAAGCAGTGGCCAAACGACAGGACAAAAGCAAATGCTGAATCCCACACAACTTGGCGCCAATATCTAAGACATGTAAATAAATAAAATAAACTGCTTTGCAAAAGAATTAGTACTAATCAAACCATTTATCAGTTTGTCACATTAAAACCACAAAATGCAACATACTCTATCGTGATTTCAACCTAAACAAAGTAGTGCATATTTGCAAAAATGAAGAATAGTTTTCAAATATTTCACAAATATAAATCTTACAAGTGTGATTTCCACTGGTTCCATGAGTCTTTACTTTGTACATTCACTATTTGCTATAATCACCACAGCAAGTCTGCAGGGTTACGTCTCTGAAAGCTTTACAGAGGGTTGTTGTTTTGCCAGTTGTTCTTGTATAATGCAAATTTCAGGTTTTACAGGCAATTCACAATTTGTTGTACGTTTAGACTTTGACTAGGCCTTCCTAAGACATAAGTGAGACATAAGTGTGTTTTGAGTGAAACCATTCCCTAATGGCTCTGGCTGTATGTTGGTTCATTGTCCTGCTGGAATGGAAACCAGTCTCTTCCAGTCTTTTTTCTCTTGCTCTCAGTGAAGGCGGATGCTATTTTCCTCTGCTCCCTCCCTGCCCATGCCTGCCCTGCTTGCTCTGTTTTTTGTATTTTTGGAGCCTTTCTTTGAACATCCTCCGAATCTACAAATTATGGATCTGGTGAACAGGTCTCTCAATGCAATTGATCAAATTTTCTCGACGAGAAGACTGGGCACCGGAGAACCCTCTTGTCCTGTGGGGAGACACCCGGCAGGATACACCCTGGATTTATTGATAACAGGATTTCTGCTGTTTGGAGCTGGCGGATACCTGGCTTATCAACAAATTTGTGACGGACTTGGCCAAACTAGTGTACACTCAGACTGAGTGTACACTGAGTGTCTGAATGTTACCATTTGCCCTAATGTGTCCTTTCCTCTTTTTTTATTTTATTTTGTTAGAAAGTGTGGAGTACTGCCTATTTAACCCAGAAAAGGATTATCTTAGTTTATTAGTAATATTAGAAAATGTGGAGTACGCACTATTTAGATCAATATTATACAGCCCAGAAATGGAATCAGAATTAAAATAACTACAAACTTAGAATCCAGAAATACACATTTACTGCAGTGGATTTCATTTAGAGATTTCAGAAACAAATAGTCATGAATACAGGAGGAAGCCATCATCTTCTGGATTTTATTATTCAGGGGGGAAAAAAATTATGTGAATGAAGTGGTATGTATTTGCGGTTCACCTTCACATATCAGTTTCTAGAGCTTTTTATTAGTAAAAAAAAATGTTAATCCTTCAGGCTGGATGTTCTGCTTCCACCAACAAAAAGTCTTATCTCCACCAGAGCTCCACCATTTTTTCATTCGTCTGTCCCACTTCTGCAGTCAGCATCATCACATATTCTCCTGCAACAGGAGAGTTTTTCCACTGCATCAAAAACACAGTAAAAAAAAAAAAAAAAAAAGTGGGTTAATTGGGGAGCTTGTAGTTGAAGCGTATTATTCAGGAGGCTCCAACAGATCTTCTACAGTGAAAACTAGAAAGTGGGGCACAGGGGAGACAAGGTAGCTGGTGAGATCTTGAAACATCCTGGTCTGTTTTCACAGTAAAAACAAGTAGTGAGTGTAGCCTTAAGAATGAGGGAAGAATATTAAAATCTAAACATGACATCAAAGAAGCAGCTCTGCCCTTGAATTTATTACACATGAAGCAGGATGTCACAGTCAAGCTGAATTTCAACATTGCACATCATGTTGAAATTTTTTCACAGAGAACGCAGAGAAATTTTCCAACATCTAAGTTGGAAGTTTTACATTTCTCTCTAAATCTTTTAGAGGTGTGATAAAAGAAAAATATATACCCAAAGAGATGGTTGACCATTTGAAAACAAAAAATAAACAACAATAATGATAAAAATGATACAGTATATTTAAATATATGCATATCTTTTTTTCAGGACTTGCATGTGGGTCTTATATTTATTCATATCTGTAGACTGGAAGAAACAAGTAAGCCTTAAAATGTATATGTATTTTCTTTAAGTTAGACTTTCATCTTTAGTTTCCAGTTATTTCCTAACAGGAGCACCATCTGTTGTGGTTTTTGTGCAAACTGCTTCGTTGTTTGATGGCATTCTGCATGGCTCGGCTCCTAAGAGCTGCTATATGAGCATGTTTTCTTGAGGAAGCCGTCCTAATCTAACCTCTAACATCAAAATGCATTTTCCTCCACACACCTGCTGCTCACTGGATTGTTTGTTTTTCTCAGACTACGTACATGATTCTGTATGAAAATCTAAGTAGATACTGAGGCCAACAACCAAGCTATATTCATTTAAAGTCACTTAAATCTCCTTTCCATAATTTGTCTCATGTTCAGTGATAACTTCAGTGATCGTCACCTTGCGTAGATGCTTATATACCCTAGTGACCCTGAGAATACCTCACACTGCAAACAGCTTGGAGGACAATAACATTCTTGCAGATCCTGTCAAGGATGAACATCCAGTTTCTGAGATTGACAGTGATCAAAAACAAGCATTGCTATAATACTGACTTTCACACACTCCTTTCTTATTTTCTTCTCTCTTTTTACATAATTAAATCTCAGTTAGGAATCACTTTGTTTTTGGCTCTGTTCAGATTTTCAGGACTGCTGCCAGCATCATTTTCTAATTTTCTGTCAGTTTTCAGCAAAGTTAGGCTGGGAAGGGTAGCTACATGTAACCAGCTTAGTCCAGAATAATGGCTGAATTACGAATGCCATCAAGTGACATTTAAAAGTTGGTCACAGAGGATGAGCAAGCACTAAATCATTACACGGATGACCTGAGCTGCCCTCCATCCTCAGCCCACACATTAATTCATCATTAGAGGATCAGAGAGAAACTTGGTGCTTTCTCTTATCTTTTAACATTGTGCAATTTAATTTCACTTCCAAATAGCAAATGCATACCTTTAGTCTAACTTTGTAGAGATGAACAACATGCAGAAAAAAATATATATTTGGATGGACTTACAGAGTTTGAGTTGTGCCAAAGACAGTGTCACTGAAATAATGTTTCTACTGTTACTCTGCTTTAGTACAATTAAATCCTCAAGAACAACATACAGACCGTTTATATACAGAAAAGTTCAACTTTAAGAGTCTTCGATTCTCCGCTTCTATGGTTTAAATAGCGAATGGTTGTCACTGCTTGGCTCATTTAGGGAAAATACTCTGTGGATATAGTTGTTCAGAGAAATGGGAGTGCTGTCACATGAATGTGTGGATGAGAGTAACAATGCTTATGAAGAACATGTCAAACTCAAGCCTCCAAGAATGTCTTCAACTTCACTACAGTTTTTGCCACTGCACTGCTGGAAAGTGCTAGGTCTCCTACTTTCTGCATGTTAAACAGCATTTCTTCTGATCATTTTACCTGATCAAATCAATATTCATATCTTCACTTTATTAACTCACATTTGGTCTAGAGACCTTCCTATCACTATCTTCTCAGGTAGTCACTGCGTTCTGTTATAGACATTATGATTCCCCTGCAACTTTAAAAATCTGTCCTCTGCTGCGTTTTTGCTAGTTTCATTTCATGCTTTTCCGCAAATGAATGGAAATATCATGAGCAACAAGCCCACCCACAACTAAAGAAAAAAAGACCAAAACGTCAAAGGAATCGGCTATTGTCGTGAACTGAAGAGCAAAGCTCACTGTCAGGAAATAAATTAGGTGGTGAACTCGTAGTCTAAGCATATAGTCAGAGAAAGTGCACACACTGTGTGAGCAGCTGGGTGCAGCATCAGAGGAAGCAGCTGCCTCTCATCATCACATGAGAAAAATAAAATACGCCCCCTCCCACAGACCCCCAAGTCTGTGTCTTGAAACCAGAAAAAGCCGCAGCTATGGCTGACTGGCTGCAGCGTTGATAGTGAAGAGAGATTCCAGGGCAGCTTTACTGGCAGACACGTGGAATATAATCAGCTGCACTGAACAATAGCAGCACATCCTCTAACATTCACAAGAGAAAACAGAATGCCTGAAATTTCTCTGAGGTATTTTCCTTTGGAGTAAAGGAATGTGATTGTTTGGGCTGTAAAAGCTGCTGAGGAGTAAAAAAAAAGCTGAGAAGCAAAGTGAGCTTGCAGGGGCACGACCTCTGCTGCAGAGGAAGATAACCAACAGAGGAAGGTGCCAAAGCATATTTATTCAAGAGCTATCCTCACAGTCTGAGGAGCTGTTGGGCTTTGACTTTCTTAGTCTCACTGAATACCTGTTACATTCCTTTATAACAGCCTGAAATACTTCATGGTATTAACGTCTGTAGCCGTATGAGGGACGCATGATGACATACATGAGGGGAAATGCAAGCGACATGTAACTTTATTAAAATAAAGCCGCCGTCAAGACTGACCCCATGATAATAGAAACATTAAATCTATTACATTTGCAACATTTAGCAGATGTTCTTAAGCAAAGAAGCTTAGGGAGCTGCTCAGTATTCATGAAGAAGACGCTGACGGTAAACGTGAGTCATCTGAGTTGATTCATCTCTCTTTAGTGAAAGAGCTACTTCAAGAGTTGTGAGATGGGCGACTACACTGCTAGAAAGAACGCAGAATGTATTAAAATGTACAAATGTATTTTTATCCACCGAGTCGAGGTAAAAAGCCAAGCATGTTTTCCTTGCTTTGGCTCTTTTTTTTTTTTTTGATTTGACATCGCATTGTTTGTTACATATTTCCTGCTGCAGTGGGCTTGAGGCAAATTGATTATTATTTTTTTTTCCAAGAGTGTTCACTGAATCAGAAGTAAATCTCTAACAGAACGAGGGAAGCTGAAATTAGAGCTGTCATCCTTCTTGTATTTTATGCAAAAAGACAAAAAAATGCTTCAGTTGAAGTATCATTGAACAGCAGGATTCTGGGCACTTTTAAATAAAGATTTAACTGCAACAAAGTGGTCTACATTGTATTTACTCATCACTTCTCCCTTAAATTCATAATTTACTCCATTTTATTTTACTCATTCATAATTTAGCTTGGACATTGCTGTTGTGGTTTTGCTTCACATCCTATGCAGGGATTGTTTGTGGTAGCATTACGCTTCATTTTACATCCAGATATGTTTATAAAGGAAAGATTACTGAAACATCAGTGAACTTGAGTTTTCTTTCCAGAACAGGTGTATGGGAGAACTTCCTGTTTGTAAAGGTTTATGATGTCATTGATTGCATCACTAGATTCAACCCAATGAAGGGTTTTCTATTCTTCTACATTTTATTTCTTCTCTGTAAAGTAACTTTTTGAACTGTACTGTATGAAGTGTTTTATTTTGAAAGCAATTTAGTTGTATAGACAAATTTGTAAATTAGATGAATACTTTTATTCTTCATTAAACTTATTTTTACAGTGGTACAGACTGATTGGGCGAAGTTCTGTGTAAAACCAGTAAGATTTTGGCAACTGGGAGCTTAAGATGGCAGAAATGAGGATGTCATTAAATAAAATACACCAAGAAGAAATTCAAAATATCCTCCGATACTAGTATATAAGAACAATAGTTCTTATATATTTTTTTAATTATGCACTTAATTGTTCTGTTAGATCTTCAAAACTTGGGATCTTGCTTTAATATAAACTGAGATGTTTAAGCTTGTATTAAATATCTCAGCTTTATTCCTGACCTGACTGCTGTGTTTCTCTTCATGAATTTGATCTGTATTCATCACAGAACAGCTACAATCATGGGTGAATCTATTCACAAATTGCTGGTAAACTTATTGCACTGCATTTCATTTAGGCCTGTCAGAGTAAAAGAGGCTGAATGCAAATCATCTCCATTCCTAAAAACCATTTATGGTTTTCTTTCATTTCGCAGACGAAATATTTCACTATAAACACCATAGTAAAATTATTAAGTAGACATGGACATGAAAAATTCATCAAAAAAAGAATAAAACATAAAGACAATAGAGCATTAACGCTCAAATGCAGTACTTGTCTGAAGAAAAGCACATTCAGCTGCTTTTTAAATATGACTATAAAATATATGAAGTGACTAAAAAGAGGAAACGTGACAAAACGTTTAAAAGTTTAAGAGGTAGAAATTCTCCTTCCAGGGCTTTGTGGTGTTAACAAAGTCAAATCCTTTTGGTATTCTAGATTGTTGTCCAGTAGATGTTGACTGCCCTGCAAACACAGAAGGTGTTGGCAGTCCTTCAGCTGGTGCAAACAAATTGAATAAAGGGGAGCCAAAGGTCACCGAGATCAAAGCAAGACTCCCTGGTCACGGCACCGGTGCTCAGACTCCAAACTCCAGTCCCTGCAGCTTTTGGATGCATCCCTGCTACAATGCGTCTTCATCAAATGAATGGTTAATGAGAAGGCTTTTTTAAAACTTGCCAACATGCCTAGAAGGTAATTCAGCCTTTGGAGCAGGGATGCATCCAAAGGTTGTAGGACCACTGTCCTACAACCTTTGGCCATAAATGCCACTGCATTTATGGCCTGGAGTTGTGGTCCACCAATCTGTAATATGTGAAAGTGTTTTTGCACACTTCTAACAGACAGCGCCACAGTTTGCTAGTTGTGGAGGTTGAATAGTTGCTAGCTCTGCTTATGAGAAAAGGACTTTAAATACTCTTGGGTTGGCCAAGAAGGTGACATCTCTCAAACCTCTTTTGGACTTTGAGTCAGACTGTCGTATTTGATGGGATTTAAAGCAGCACTAGGGGTTTCGAGATCAATGCTATGTCTTATTATCATCATCAGTGAGTAAGGATGATTTTGTTTTGCTCCAAAAACTTATCATTAGGTATAAAACCCTGAGGTGACAGCTGTTCACCTGGTAACACTTATTCTTTAACTTCCAGTGTCAGCACTTACATTATCATAATTCGAATAAAGTCTGCACTTTTCTTCCGTTCTTGAAACTTTTCAAGATCCATCACTGTCCAGTGCATCAAAGTGTGCGACTAACGGAGGGCTGCTTGAGTCTGCTTTACTTTTCATGCCTCCGTTCCTGCTCTACTTCTCTGAAGGTGATGGATGCTCTAGAAATCCGCAGGGACAGCCAGTCATTAGGCCCGCAGGTAAAGTGAATCACACTGCATGACTGTGCTAAGGGGCTGGGGAGTGTTACGATTAGAAAGTAAGAGGTATGGCAGAGAGTTCGGGCCGTGTTCGTGGCGGACGTTTCAGGGTCGCATTGTCATGCAGCACATAAAAGCAGCCTGCAGGTCACACTGTGGGCCGGGGAGCAGCCGGCAACTGCCGCTATTCATTTGAGGTGACAATACGCCGATGTCACAAAGTCCTGGCTGTGGCTCTGCCTCTAGGTGTGCATTTGTCGGTGTCAGGAAGGTTTTATAACCATCTGCACTCTATCAACTCTGGTGAGGCTCACATAGATCAGGTAAGAGGTCCAAAAATATAACCGTGTAGCATCACAAGAAAGTGCTGCTTGTTGTTTATCCAAGGCTTTGCAAAAGTATTTCTAGCGCTTTGTACTTACTGGGATGTTGCAACCCCTATCTTTACTGGATTTTAGAAGGATTTTATGTGAGACCTCTACAGAGCAGTGTGTAATTAGGAAAGATAATACATCATTTTTACAATTACAAATTGGAAAAAAAGTCCACTTATTTGACATTCAGTGCAACCAATTTCTTTCAGAAGCCACCTAATTTAGGAATACAATCCACCTGTGTGTGACACAGCTGCTCTGTGTTTGTACACAGCTGTTATGTTTCTTGCTATTCTGGCACATCCACAAACTACTGACAGGTTTGATGATGAGACCAGGAAACAAAGAAGCAGCCAAGAGGTTCACAGCAACTCTGCAGGAGCTGCAGAGATCTACAATTCATGTGGGGAAAAAAATTTAATAAAATAAAGATAAATAAATAAATGAAAAAATAAGATGTCATAACTCATGCAGTTCCCAAATCTGGTCTTCAAAAGCACTGCTAAAAAAAAAAGAAAAAAAAAGAAAAGAAAAACAAAGTAAGTCTTGTTTGCCACAAACATGTGATCAGAAGGTGATCTGACCAGGTGATACAAAGAAAAGCAAATTTTTGACCTACTACAAGCATCATGTTGTGATGGAAACTGATCAGAGTTCAGGCAAAAATAAATTGAACTAAATAAAGACAAATCAGTAGAACCTGTGAGAATGTTGCAGGAAAACTTGAAAAGGATAAATCATTCAGCAGAAGAACAAGCGTTTTGCAAAAATAAGGAAAAGCTTTGCAAAGCTTGTGGAGAGACTCCCTAAAACACTCAGAGCTGTAACTGCAGGACAGAGCAAATACAACAGCAGGAGACTCAAATTTTTATTTGTAAAAAAAAAAATACATATTTTCAACCATGTGTCCTTTGGCTTTCACTTCACATTAATACAAAATTTGGGGTATAAATACTTTAGCATGGCACAGTAACGGCAAATGTCACCCTGCATCTGAATTGATCATCTCAACAAATCCCTGTACACCGTCTCATTTTCTGCCAGTCTTATTTTTCCTTTGCTACAGCACATTTAGAACGATTGTTGTTCCTCACATGTATTGTTTTCAAAGTGAAAAACAAAGCTTAGAGCTTTAAAAGAAGGTCTCCAGCTGACTACAAACACAGAAGATGGAGGTTGATGCTCTCCACCACAGCCTGTGCTGAGCAGGCTACCCTTCAAACGTTCAGACAGCCATGAGAATCCCCAGAGATCATCAGTTCCTCCTCTATATCCTGCTCTCACCACAGCTGCTCCTCTTACAACACACACACATCAGGCATTTATTTCATACCAATGTCCTCTTAGTATGCCTGCCTTTTTCACCCAAGCATCTGGAGGTGAACTAGATCTCAGAGGGGGATAGAAAACAGGAAGCCACAAAATACAGTTAAAGCAGGCTCAAAGGCTTCCAGGAATTAATTGAAAGCTGGATCTTGATGTTCACCAAATTACTGCTTATTTTTTGCCATATTATGCATCATTCAGAAATGCACGGTGTAGACAAATTAATATGAACCCCTGCAGAACAGCTGTGCAGTCAAATTAAATGAAACCGATTGTTCGCAGAGGATGTGAGCAGTGTTGGCTTTTCAGTTTCTCCCAGTAGCTCCTGCTACAAATGAAGACAGCCTATTCCCTTTTTGCACCATTAAGAGACAGGCTCATCCTTCTCATATTTCACATGAGCATATCTCAAACGCTTGTCATTTTAAGATTGCTGTAGTCACAACTTTTGGTGTCAGCTACATTTATTAGCATTCCTAGTAAAGATGTGCATAATCACTTTGAAATGTTGCAGTAGTTAAATGTTTTTAAATCCCATACGAGCATGTTATTCATTTGAGTATAGGAACTTTCGTCAATGACCTTCTCCAAACTTGGGAAAGCTAGTTAAGTGACAGGTTCAGCTTTAGCCTCCGACCTGAGCAAGGACCCACATCAACTTGGATCTTGAAATTTAAAAAATAAATAAATCAATAACTGTCCTATTGTAATCATGTGAGGTCTGCTAAATACTACTGGATCGGTTTTAGTCAGGTAAGATCTTTTGGCAGCAAACACTCAGGTCAGTTTAGCATGAAAAACAAGATTGGGAAAGCAACTTCTGTCCACTGTGAAGTACTGTAGATGTGGACCATTTTCTCCAAAAAACAACTTTGCATTCCAGTTGTCAAAATCTGGACCACCCTCTGAAGTCTAATTTCTCACTGGAAGCAACTTTGACCAACCCAGTTACAACCTGCAAGGCTCATCTTGTACCTCCGGAGTAAGATTGGGTTTTGCTACAAGACGAAAGGGGCATGTTTAATAATATTAGAGCACCTATAACTAAAGTTTATGGAAAGTAAAGCTTAAAATTTTTGAGAGGTACTGCAAACAGTGCTTGGGCAGCACCATGAGCTACTAGAGCAGGGGTGGGCAATCCTGCTCCTCGAGGGCCGGTGTCCTGCAACTCTTAGATGTCTCCCTGGTCCAACACACTTGAATCCAACAGCTGAATCTCCTCCTAAGTGCAGTCAAGTTCTCCAGAGTCCTGCTAATGACCTCATTATTTGACTCAGGTGTGTTGAAGTCGAGACACATCTAAAAGTTACAGGAGACCGGCCCTCGAGGCCTGGAGATGCCCACCCCTGTACTAGAGCGTCAAAATCCAGCTTAGAGTTTAATGGACCTCAGCATAAGACTATGCATAGTGCAAGTGCTGATAACTGGTTTCCTTGGGTTTGACAGCTTTAAGAGGCTTTTCAGTGACATTCCCCTTCCCATAAATACAGCATGCTGCACCTCCTGTTGAACAGGAGGTTTTACTCTGCAGGAAGCAGAAAAGGTTGGACTCTAGACAAAAAGGACCACATGACTGGAACTTCGCTCTACAGATAAATATGGGCAGTTTATGCATTTTTTGCATTCTGCGTTGCTAAACTTTAAACAGTTTTCCTTTAGTGAAACTTGATGTAGTTGAGGCACATCGCACAGTTTCAGATAAGAGGGAAAAAAATAAAATCCTACACTCGTTTTACAGAACACACATTTGAAATGGTTCCTCAACGTGAATCTTTGAAAACACAATACTGCCATCTAGTGGTAAAGCGGCCACAATGTTAGAGCAAAATAAAGTTTTATTGAATTACCAAATATATATACACATACAAAAAAAATCACAGCATATGAAAAGATTAAACGGCTGTAGACCCCTCAGAAGGCATGGGCACAGCAACATCCTGCAATTAAGACAGATAAAGTAAACTCCTTAAGTGATGTCGCTCAATGAGGCTGCAAGTCACCTCACCGTGTTCACGTCCTCAATAACGACACCCCTTCCTGAAATCTCAAGATCACTTTCTGTATTGTTTTTTGAGGCAAATTCCTCACTGTCCGTCTCTTCTGTGGTGGTCTGAGGGGAGAAAGGCAAATCCCTTAAGGTTCAACATATCCAACATCTACAAATAGCTGAATAACTTTAGAATTGTGTCAGGTTATTTAGAGGAATTAGATTTAAGATAGTCAAAAACACCAGCTAATGTAGGTGTCCAATTATGTCAGTCAACTGGTGTCTGCTTGATGTGGGTTGAACACCAGAAAGCCAAAGGGCTCAGATTTCTACAAAAGTCAGACTGCAGTCATCTAATCATGTTTGATCAGCAACATATACACAACGAAACACGCCAATACCAACTGGCCTGACATGACAATTAATGAAAGATCATATAAACAAACCTCATAGTCAGGATCATTTGAGTCGTCGTCATCTGGAAGTTTCCCAGAAAGCGCAACCATCCAGAATGGTTCATCTCCCTCCTTATGGTCGTCGTCAAGCTCATCAATTTTTCTCTTGCTGCCTTTTCCACATGGTTTAGTGGGAGAAACACTGACTTCTGTTTAGAGAACATGCAGAACCAGCTACAATAATCCGTAGCATCTCATCACAGGTAGATGAAACTCCACTCATGAATATACTGGTTGAGTAAAGCAACTATTTAAAGCTGATTTGCCTTCTAGAAAAAGTGCAAGTAAATTAGACATTTCATGAGATTAAAGCTGCTTCTCCAGCAAGATGCCACTTCAGACAGATTCCAATATACACGTTTCATACTTTAATGCATGCAAACTGAAAAAAAATATATATAAAAAGATTTACCAGCTACAAGCTTTATATTGTACAGGTAATGAATGGGTGGACTCTTTCCAAGTGTCTTTGTGGATCCATCAGTGCAAGATAGAGCCATAACCCCCAGCTGGCCAATACTGGACTGAAGTTAAAATTGTAACGAAAATATATAGCGCCACTAATTGAGAACGCAGTGCAAGCCAAAGTTCTTGCACTTAAGAATTTAATTTATTTCCTTGATAAACTTGGCATTTCATGTGAACACTTAGAAGCTAAAGAATTTTTAAAAGCATGAAAACTGCAATCTCTAAAAACAGCTTTGTTATAGACCAGGGGTCTTCAACATGCAGCTTTGGCCATATATAAAACAACAAAGTGTAAAGGTCAGAATTAAATTCCAACTTCAGCCTAGGATTTAAAATATGTTGGGTTATATCTTCAGTGAGTTTTTTTTTTATTATTTCCATTAATATATATATATTCTTAATTTTAAGGCAGAATTTTGACATGCTGAGGAGGTAGTTTGACAATTTGAGTCCTCTCTGTTTGAGCAGAAACTCAATTAAAACTGGCAGAACTGGAGCCGGACGTCCACGCTTTAACGTGAAAACAACCTAGCTTACTTACCTGGGGACAATAAACGCCCAATGCTGCGGGACACCGGGTAGCCCAGGGCGGCCTGCGCCCAGCAGGGCAGGACGCGCAGCAGCAGCCGGGTGAACCGGGAGAGGCGCTTATGGCCAGTGAGGCTTTGACGTGCCGGGCTGGAAGTCACGGGACAGGAAAGGCTTTTCTGCTGAGGCGCCCACACAATTCCGCGGAAGGCCCTTACCTGCAGTCGTGCTCAGAGTTAGTCCACGCCTGAGGAAGCTTCACTCCATGTTGGTTTTGAAACAGAAACTTACAACGATGCTGAAAGGCCAGAGGAGGCTGCGCACAACAGAGCGAAACACGCCGTCTCTCCTCACCACTTCGCCCTACAGGTGGAGACACAGACGGTGAGAGGCGCCGAACAAACAGACTGATGGCCGCGGCGTTTTTCCAGAGTTTATCCCCACCTCAGAGTTCTCAGGCTGCGCCACGGCGTCCCCGGAGGTTTCACAAGACATGGTACTGCGGGACAAAGCCTGGACCCGCCGGCTCTGCAGTGAGGGAGAGAGGCTCGTGAATGTCACTGAGAGGTTTGGGGCCTAAAATGTATTTTTCTGTTACGTCGATGTGGCCAATGAGCACAGACAAGCGCACCTGCTGTAATCAGCTCAAACCAATAGACACGTCTAGCTAATTAACGCACATCAGAGGGGCGGAATTTGGGCCAAATGTGAGGACTCTAAAGCCGAGGATGGAGATGCTAAACCTTCATGTTTGCTGTTTTCTCATTTAAAGGAAAACCGCATTAATACACACGATGCTTAGCAAATGTTCGGATACCTTTTTTTCCCCAGTCTATTAACAGATACCCCCAAAAATAAAACAAAGGCACAGCTCACGTTTGCCAAATAAATAAATAAATAAATATAGGCTATAAATGTTTTTGAGACGCTTATTCAGGACACGCACACACATATGCTTTTACACACATTGCATTGCTTTCACACGGGAGCCTTTATGTTTGTAGCAGGTGCAGAGACAACGTATTTTCGCTCCCAAGGACATTCTCATAGTTTCACACGCAAGCCTTTGTGAAATGGAAACCTAGGTGACGTAAGTCATCAGATGACCACTGGGCGTAGTCTTAGATCATAAGAAACGACAGCTCCGTTTTTTGGCGCGATGCTGTATAGATTCGGACACATTCACATTACTTTTAGTCTGTGAGGTAAGTGTCTCCATTCTTTTCAAGCACTAAAACAAGAATAAAATAAGTAAAGTCTGATTGCTTTGTGTTGGCTGATTTTCTGCTTCGTGTGCTTGCACGTTTCGATCCATCGAGTTCATGAACATGATTATTGATCACAACAATGTGGACAAACAAGACAAAACGTGGAACTTTTCAAAGGTTTCCACCCTGGTTTGAAACTACAACAGCATTTCAGATAAGAAGCATCATCCTGTCAGTTAAACATCACAGCCATAGAGCCCTGTATCCCTCAACTAAGAGCATTTATCTATTATTGCAGTGTACAAACATAAAAAGGAAGTGAGGTAGACATATACTGTAGATTAGGGAATGATATTTTACAAGGATTTTGCAACTGCTGTTCATGTGGTTTGTTTCACAATGAATGAACAACAGTTATATACATTTACATCTATACCCATCCATACGCCAACTTATAATTTAGCAAAACACCCATAAAGTACAGTAGATTAATTTATTCCTTGGAAACAATATTTTAAAAAGGCAAATATTCTTCTGTGTTGGACTATTTGGTTTCTATCAAAATAACAAATTTTCTAAACTCCACTTGAGTAATCCTTCATTGATAATGAAAACTAACCCTGAAACGTTTAGAACAAGTGAAAAGTGTTGTGGTTTAATATCATCAAATTACTGCTTCAGGCCTCAAGAGGCAGACAGATGCTGTTCCTGCTCTTGTTGCTACTTTGCATCTGAAGTGCTTTGAGAAACAAATCCTCAACTGTGCTTCCATACAAGGGCATCTCTCTATGGTAGCCATTTCCGGCTTTCCGTGTCCTTTTATGCGTTTGAAGAAAAAAAACAAACAGGTGCAACTAGATGAATATAAAAGCCTGCTGTTGCCCCGCCTTTTGTCAAACTACAATCAAACCTGCGCTCTGGCAGTGAAAGACCCTTACAAAATGGATAAGCAACCAGTGACAAGAACATTCAGTTTTGGTGCTATCTGCAGTGGAAGCAAAGTTTCAGGTGATCTCTCCACAACCAGGAGGCACAGCAGCAGCAGTGCAGGGATCCGGGCCCTGCTGTGGGCCACCGGCAGCGCAAAGTCATTTGGATGCTCTACAGACTCACAAACAAGCCGTGAAAACGTCTTTGCCAACATCCTGACACCTGATAGCATCCCACAGTTTACCATACCAAGTCTGTCAGTACAGACCAGTTTACGGTCACTGGACAAGGAGGCACAGGACAATGAATCAGAGTCAGAGGGAGAATTAAGGAGCTGTGGGGCTAACGTCTCTTCATCTTCATCCTCCTCCTGCTCCAGTTTGCTGCTGTCAGGCCGTAAAGCTGAGCGGTGTCTTTCAGACCCTTTAGCCAAGAGGAGATCTTTCCTTCAGCGGGACGTACCATTTCCTCCCTCCAACAAAAGCACCCTTTACTGCCTGGACCCGACAAGTAAGGCCGCTCTGTCCCTGCCCCACCTCACCAAGGTCACCACACCGTACGGCTTTGTGACTTTAAGCCAGAGCCCACAGATGGCGAGTGAGGAGGCACTGCTCTGTCAGGCTGGATTGCACCGCCTAATCAGTGACAGCAAGGCTTCTAGTGCTGTTTGTGCTTCAGGATCCAACGCAGAGGTCATCAAGGGGAATTGTTCCCACCTGTTAGGAGGCAAGAAGAAGCTGTCCAAAGACTTTCCTGACTCCCAGTGCGGAGAGAGTTCGCTGAGAGGAGAGCCGCACGCTTCCCCATGCGCCTCAAGTTCTGCTTCCTCTACACTGAAGCCACCAGATAAGCTAAAACGACGCTTCTATCACATCATGAGGAAACATTTAATGTAACACACCAACAAAAGAAGTTTGACTTTCAATGTCATTTATGTCAACTGTGTAAGCTGGTTTAAAATATGCATTTGTTTAGAATATGTGTTGTTTCCTGTAGCTGTAAAATGTAAAATACTGCATGAATAACTGAGTCTGACAAACATTTCTCGTCAATTGAGTCCAAATTTGAAATAGTTTGTTTAATTAAGAGATAATCGTCTATTGTGATCATCCTTTATTAATGTGCAATGAACCAGTACCACTGGCACTGAAACACGCCCTCAGCATGATACGTCCATCACCAGGCTTGTGAGTTAGTATGGAGTTCTTTAAATCATGTTCACACTTCCAAATATTCTCCTGGTTTTTTTTTTTATTGGGTTTTTTTCTGAACATATTTATCAATCTACTTTCAACGGTGAATGAATGTTTGGGTCAAAAAATGTGTACATAAATACAAGTGAGTGCTCCAGAAAAGACAACGATCGAAAAAAACACTCATCCGAATTGGTTTTGAAATGAGAAAATTAGGTTAAAATTAACTACAAAATGCTCTCCCCAAACCTCTGACCTTAGGAAAATTTGTTGACTATGTTTGAATTCAAGGATAGTGGCTGAATATCCTTCCACAAAAAATGTCAAGAACGTGTTGATGGCTACTAAAACAAGAAGCTTCAAGCAGCAACAAACTTTTTTAGTTTCTCTGTGCTTTTCTACGGGACATTTGACCAAGTATTAGTGGGAATGTATGTGTATATTTGAGTCTGTATATTTAATTTTTGACCCTGATGGATGAGAGAAAATTCCCTGTAAATTCAATTCAGTTCGTGTTTTGTAAATTCATTGATGATATATGTTGCATAATTATCCTACACCTGTATAATAATGGTTCATTAAAAGGAAAGAAATCAAAACAGTAGCATTCTGTTTTGCTGTATAAATCTGACCGGATTTATAGTTTGATGCCCTGATTTTAAATGGCCAATCTTCAGGCTACCTGCTTCAGTTTGTATCAACGTTAAATTCATGTTAAGAGTTTCCACGGTCACGCCTCAGTGATGTGTTCAGAGAAACCAGACCTGCCCCTCTAATGGCTGAAGAGGTTCGATGAAGAGGGTCCTAATGTTGGTCACTTGATGCATCCATCTGCCACCCTCACACTGAAATGTGGAGGATAAATGGCACTGTGACGCAAACTGCGATGGAGCTGCTCCTTCAACATTGGAAGCAGACAAATTTAAATTTATAATCTCGCTGCTATGTGGTTTGTTTATTTGCATGATGTAAAACAGTGCTTCTAGGTAATTAAGGGTTTCGGCTTTAATGAAATTCAGCCTCTAAAGCATTTACAAAAGCAGGGGTAGGCAGTGAGGAATGAATGGGAGAAAAATAATGGATGTTTAATTTGTGAGAGCCTTCTAGTAATCAGGTAGAGAAAATTCAGAAAACAGATTCAGTATGCAGCAAAAGCAAATACAGAGCCTCTATAAATCCACAAGGAAATGGCGGCTTTGAGTCCATTAATATTCATACCTCTGGTGGAGTTGAATCTAAACTTGTTTTTCATTCAACCAGGAAATTAGTTTTTTAGGAAAAGAGACAGGAATCGCTCAAACAACAAGAAAAACAATATAAACGAAGTTAAAAAAAAAAAGTATGTTTCAATACATTTTCTTAAAAAAAGAACAAAAATGATTTTTGCTCATGTAAATAGCAACTGAAAATGTATTTATTCATTACATTTTATTTTTGGTGATGAACCCCAAGTCTTAGAGATTGGAAGCACTCCTTGAGTTTCAACCACAAGTTTTCTATTTGGACTTTTGAGTTTATTAGTATTATGTATAAAATGTTTCCCTTCCAAAAAATGAAAATTCTGTCAAAATTGCAAAGTTTCAATCTTTAGTTTTTTTAGTATGCCAAATACTATGGATCCACCGTGCAAGGGAAGAAAATATGACTTTTGTTTTTTACACTTTTTCACATTGTTGCAGCAGCAAAGTAAACTATTATGCAAGAAAGACCATTAAAAAGAGACACTGTTGTGCAATAAAGGCATTCATGAAATAAGGTAGCTGGAGGCAACTGAAATTTCACATTTTTCTTTGATTTTATAAACAAGCCAGAAAAAAAACAGATGCCGTAAGGATACTTAAGCAGAAAAACAACTGCTTAAACTTTTACTTTGCAGACTGCTTTTGTGCACAAATGATATGCAGACAGGGAGAAGGAACCATCATCTAATCATAGTATATATATAATTGGCATCAAGTACTAGAATTTGATTATGTTTTAATCCCAAGGAGGAGGAGAGAAATAACACGACTAGTATGTTCAGTGGAAACAGGAATAGATCATCCTCTCCCAGGATTCTGGTCAGTCAGAACAATGCAGTGTAATTCCTATTGAGTAAAACAGGTGACTGAGAGCAATTCTCGGATTTGTGAACTCCGTCTTTGTTTCTGCTCTCATACGGAAGTGAAAATTCAGATGAAAATGAATCATGGAGATGTTATCCTTTTTTTTAACAAGGGAGATTTAAATACCAACAATTTGATATTGTTTTAGTCTTCAAGACTACAAGTGTGTTTTTAAATGTGACTCCTAATGCAAGAGTGTAAACAGATGTTGGTCTCCTTGTTTTCTCTTAGAAACAGATGACAGATATGCAAAAAAAGAAACAACTAGTAATAATAAGCTATCATTAAATTTTATTGTAGTTATTTACCAATCTGAGGTATTTAGAAAATATATTTGGCTATGTAGTAGAAAAAATACCCATTGTATTCATGTTTCTGACACATACACTTAAATGTAAAACCACCATGTAGCTGTCATGACATTAGAACATGTTGTCTCTTCTGTACATCTTGTTCTCAGAGAGCAATGCAGCTGATTTGGGTCTATTAAATCACCATTTAGGCCACATGTCATTGAAAATTATCACACAATACTGGTGCTAACCTGTCACCAGGCAACACGTCAGTGTCATGAAGTGGGGTGTAGATGGTGAGGAGAAACGCTGTAGACCCAGGTAGAAATGAAGGCAATGATGATTTAATGACGAAAATCTCAACAATCCAGACTTCACAGGTGAGCAGAGGCAATGACTCACTCTGGTAGTAACAGGACTCGACTTGAAGACAACAGACCGAACAGACAAGGACCTGACAGCGAACAAGAATCACAGGTGGGTATAAATACACGGGGGAGTGGGAGTAATCAAGGGAACTAGACACAGCTGGACAACACAGCGACTCAACTGACACAGAAACCTAAATAAACACACAGAAAAACTCAAATCCTTACAGTCAGTTTGCTATGAGGTGAGGATGATAAAGGATGAGAGACAGTCAGAAAAAAGACATGTTGCCCAGTGCTTGTTCTCCCTTTACAAGATGTGCTGTCATATATTATTATGGCTTAAATACAGTCAGATTTATTGTTAAAATGATTAAAATTTCAGAGGTAGGCTGGCTAGATTATTATTAATTTTTAGAAAATTGACATCCTTGTTATCTTTCCAACTGATAGCCTGTTTCATTTGTGTTTCAGTCCACACAGACACTTGGCTTTGCATTTGACGTAACTTTCAATTTAGAGGCAAGTCAAGGTGAATAGAAGAAAAAGTGCCTCCTAGACATATGATAGTTACAGACGTAGCTGCCTGCTAAAAAATGAAAACAAAAAAAATGTTATGTTTTGTTTCTCTAACCAGATATTTTATATTTCTATTATTTCAAATAGGAAAAGAGTAACTGAATTAAAACATTTTCAGCCAAAATAAATAAATAAAAGGAGAAATGGCTCATATTTTGATATCATATTTTGTATTTCAAAATAACCAATGTTTATCAGCGGTTATACTGGGACAGGAGAACAGCCGTAACCTGAGAACTTAATATAGCTTGCCTGTTAATTCAAATAACTCCTTCGCTCAGTTTTGAGAGGGTGACATAGCAAAACTGGTGCAAAGATGTTTTATGTGACGCTGACAGGATACGGGTGTCATCTCATCTATCAGGATGTCTTCATGTGGCCTCTAAAATCAGCTGTTTCTACTTTTAATCTTACTCTGTTTACTAGAGGCTGTTAACAGTCCGCTGCATGGCTTGAAACTAAGGGTGCACCGATTGCAGTTTTCTGGGCGATCGCCGATTACCGATGAGGTGCCACTGGTGCCTTCCAGCAAGGAAGTCATAGGTTTGAATACTGGCCTGAGCTATATCTGCTTGGAGTTTGCATGTTCTTCCCATCAGCACCAGGGGAATCTGGCTATTAAAAATGTACATTATTTGTTTTGAGTTCCTCTATAATGCCCTGTGATGACCTCTTACTGGAGAGAGGCACCACAAAGGCCCCAGGCTGCGATTCAAGGTGCTACAAACTGCATGCAGTCCTAGTTTAATACTTGATCAGTTGAAAAAGGTCATAGAAGCATATGAAGTTGATGCAAAAACCTGTAAAACTAGTTTTGTAACATTACATGAGCTTAGGATGAACACCGGTGAGCTGCACCTGGGAGAAACAGACAGAAACAAGCGCAATGTGAAGGCGCTCTGTTGTAACTGCTCTTCCTCCTTCTGCCGGAGTTGAGGTTAGCTCAGAGAGCAGCTTTGCCCTCAATACACAGACAACTTTTCCGGTGCCAACCTCAAGCTCTGACAGAAAATGATCGCAGTGAGACATCCGCTGAGCAACACCTTTTAAAGACGAGTCGCTTTGAAATACGCAACCATTCAGATGTAGTAGGAAGCAGAAACTGAGGCAGACAGGAAGTCTTTAAAAGAGACAGTGAGTTAGCCTCCTGAGCTTCTAGTGTGCTAGAAGTCAGAGGAAGGAGATGCTGCTGAGGTGAAGGGAAAGGACTAAGGTGTTAAAGCTTAAGTTCCTGATGGCGTCTGCTTCTGGTAGCAGAGAGAAGGATCAGCCTCCAATACTGCCTGTCAAACAACACAGGTAAGGAAAAAGTACTTAGATTCTCATTAATTAGATTTTCTTTGAAAAAATGAAAAATAAAAATATATATATTTTACAATAGCTATATTTTCACTGATCATTTGTCATTGTATGTTCAAGTATTTTGCAGTGCATGTTCTTACTCATAGAAAAAAATACAATATTCTGCAAAATCAGACTATTTCTGCAGAGGACAGTTCTGCACATATGCACGCTTTATGGGTGAATTATTCCGTGCATTTCTTCAGACATTCCAGTGTGGAGTCAGACTCTGTTTTCAGCCCCACTGGGTTTCAGCATCCCAGCTTTGCATACAGCGATGTCTTCTCGGAGCCCACCGACTGTCATGCAGCCCAGTGTCCCATCCACCAGCGCTACGGTAGGACTGCATACCTCCGGCTTGTAACTGGTCATTTTGTGTAGGATTTAAATTCTGCGCTGAATTGGCGACTGGTGTTGATGAGGGGAACAAACGGGAGGAGTGGTTCACTCCTCTCCTCAGTTCTTCTTTCAGTTCATGCGAAGCAGAGAAAGGAAGTAGCCCTATGTGAATTTTACTCTCAGTAAATTCCAAGTGAGCTTCAGAGTAAAATGACTTTGCAGGAAATTTGGGTCATCCAACTATGATAATAATAAAACCCCAAATAAGTTAAAATACGAGGTGAAACATACACATAATAAAAATACTGTGGTAAGTTCAAACTGAAAATGTTAGTGCTCATGTATGCTTTAAAGTGAGGTAATAAAATACTTACTAAAAAGAAAAAAGATTAGTCAGTGGTAATTTTTTTTTTTTTACAATTTTACCAGAGCTTCCTGTGTTTTAAGTCCTAAAATAGAAATAGACTCTTCTGAAACAAGGCCATGTTAGGTAAATAGGTTGGTGCCTTGCATGTTTAATGGCACTTCAGAAAAATGTGTATATAAAGCTCTAAAATAAATGAATCTTTTATTAAAGTGTGATCACCCAAAAAATCTATTAAAAATGCAACTTTTTAATTGGTCACAAGCTAAGAAACTAATGCGTCTACCATAATCACTTTTGTTTCTAATAGTAGCACCCACACAAAATATTACTAATAAATGTAACTACAAGCATGTTTACTTTACGTTATAAGCTGTCTTTTAAACTTTAATCCACATATTATTTAGATCTTCACTGAGGTACAAATATTAAATGTCACAGAGGCTTATTTCCTATTCATTCTTCAAGATGGGAAAGACAAGAGAACTTATCATTAAAGACAGAAAGTATGTACGTTAGGTCAGGTGCTTAGTACAAGAAAAAGGTACTTCATGACGAAACATGTTGATTTATAGAGAACTGCAGCAAACGGACGCCCTGGGGTCACCAGGGTCATAATGTCCTTTAGACACTTCTGTTTATGTAGCAGTTTGTTGTTTAAGGTTGGGAGGCGTGACAGGGAAAAGATGTGTGTCAGATTAGAGTAGGCTTTTCAGCGAAACAAACAAACCAAAAAAAGATGAATGGGAAATTTTCATCAAATGTCAATAACAATTTATTCACACATATCAAACTATAGATGTCCACAGAATTATGTGAAACAAGATGGACACAGGGAAACACAGGGAAAAAGTTTTGACCTCATGAAGAAAGGAAGGAGCAAAAAGGCACAGAGAGAGATGACAGCAGCTGTACTGGAGATTAATATCCACTAGTTCACTCCTCGCTGATTGTCTATCAAAAAGTGAAGTTGGAAAAATGTCACTACAACCTGTTTTTTTCCCCCCCGCAATTGTACATCTATTTTGAGCACTTGTGACTCTTAAATCCAGTCTGTTTCCTCTTAGATTCTTGTTTAGATCTAAGGTTCCTTCTCATTGGACTCCCCAGATCCGGTCAAACACCAGATGAGATTCTACTCCGCTGGCACACCACCTCCTGTTCCAAAGAAGAAGCTGACCCGCACCCTCTCTCTTCCTGGCATTGATCCACCTGCATACTGTTCCCTCTCTCCACTCTCTCCTCTGCAAAGACATCCTCAGAACTTTGACAACCCCCTCTACATGATGGCACCGATACCTGATACTTTTATGCATGACGAGACTCAAGACTCGAAACCAGCCAGAAGAAGCTCCACTCCCTTGCAGCCTCTGTCCCAGCTGTCCTTTGATACCCCAGATGAACACCTAGCCTCCGTCTTTGGGAGCTTTGAGGACCAGCGTGTTATCTCAGGGAGGATTCAGCATCGTCAGCTGCTCTTCCTTCGAAGCATGGCTAAGAGCGTTGAGGAGAGCAGCATCCTAAAGGTGAAAGAAAGGGATTGCGACTCATATGAGCCTCAGGATTTCCTGCTGTGTGAGGGTAGCAAGCCAAAGAAGATCGGAGACAAGACCTACTACAGCCTCCGGAGCCCAAAGTTCCCCGGGAGGGTGCTTGGTTTGAGGGTAATATTGCACATCTCTTATTTCATATGTGGTCTTTTATGATTTCATATTTTTCATAGCAAGTGAGGTCTGAAAAACAAAGCACATTGAGTTAAAAACAATCTTGATCTTTATCAACATTTGCAAATGTTCTACTCATTGTGGTGCCAACATAACTTCCTTTCAACAGTTACACCAGCTGCAGATACAGACCTCTTTCATGTCACATTTATCACAGAATTGCAAAACACTTTGATGCAATGAGTGCATATTGTTCTGTTATTTGTTGTTTAGGCATCGAAAGGGACGAAGAACGCTCCATTGGCCCATAACAAAGAAAACCTTCACGCGAATGTGCAAGATGTCATCACTTATTTTCAACCAAGCATTTATAAGGAAAGCAAAACGAACGCAACGCAAGATCTTTCCACCACTGGAGAGTCAGACTGCCGGGCTCCTGATCCACCAGATGGAGGCAGCGATGAGAAAAGGCCTTGTTGTCCCAGCATGACGGCTCTCACAGTTAACTCTCTCCTTCAGAGAGGACACTGTGTGAGCGTGGAACGTGATCTGCCGCACGCCACCCTGGAGGACTTTGTTCAGGACAGCTGCTTGGTGCAGCCCAGCGACTGTCAGAACTACAGCAGACAGGTGTGTGTTCTGGTGCTGCAGGTCCTAATGGCCTCACACCACCTGCACAGCAACAGTGCTGCTGCAGCTGAACTGAGACCCAGAGAGATCCTTCTGGTCTGGCCCGGCAGGCAGAGATGTAAAGGGGGAGATGTGCTGAAACAGGATGGTCAAATAGGTTGGGTGCAGGAGTTATGGGGGAAATATGGCTGTCCTCGTGTGCTAGTGACACCACAGTCTGCTGCTTTGGCCCCTCAGGCTCTGACCTCCATTAAATGCCAAATGGGAGCCCTAATTCAGTTCTGCCTGCGCCCACAGGAAACCCACAAAGACCCTACTCTGTCTGTATACCGAACGGGGCTTCTTCATTTGTCCTCTCTGCTTCAGAGCGAGAGCGGTCCCCAGATGACGGACATAATAGCCATGCTGCAGGTGCTCCTGTGGGGACCCCGGGTCTCCATATCCAACCACAGAGGCTCGTTGTCGGTCACGGCTGTGCAGAATTGGCTGACTGTCAAGCGAGCCCTGCTGGTGATGAAGCTGGCAGAGGTGGGACTGATCGAGGACCAGCCTGGTGTGGACTGGGAGGACTGCATGTGTCTGAAGTATCTGCCATTTACTGATTCTGAAACAGTAATGGGTGCGGCTATGCAGCTTTCCAACATCCTGAGCTGAGTTTATCAAGAAATTTTTAGAATCCGTCAAGTGCAGAGGACAAAATACTTTCAGAGGTTCATCCTTGCTTTAGCTCCTCTGATCATATTGATGTAAACTGGTCTGATAAAATTTTGAACTTGTTAAAATAAATATCAAACAGATGAGATCCTTAACTGAGCAAGCCTGTTAGTGATCTCATGTATTTAATATCTAATTTGCACTTATTAATAAATCAACAGAAATGCTGCTACATTGCAAAGCAAGAGCAAACTGCTTTACCTCCCTGAATGTAGCTGCAGAACTTTTTCAGTGAATTAAAACTGAAATGATGGTTAACGATACAGTGCTGGCCAGAAGTTTGCATACACTCTTTTATTTAAATTATGCATTTGAACTTTGTATTTTTTTTAAACACAGAGTCAAATTGTAATACAGATCTAAAACAAAGTATATGATGAATACATTTAAATTAATGTCTCATCTAAATTGCACAGGGTTGAACAAGTGCATACCTCTCCACAAAATGTGTAAAGAAGCAAACACACTTTTTGTAACCATCAAGCTTCTAGTATAATTGTGGCTGAAAATTTTGACATTGTAATAAATGGTACAGTCACCTCAGCTTAAGACGCTTGGACATTGCTGCTTCTTGCTTTCAAATCGAAGAACAATGTACCTTCTGTCAAGCATGACATGAAAAATATGAAGACTACCTTGAAATTCATCAATTCTAAACACACATCAAACTCGGACAAATCAGCCATAGGATTAAGCCTGTGAATATTTTATGGTTTAATAGTCAGGTATCTACCAGGAAACCAATCAATTTGAATTAACTCTACCATTTCTGCTGTGAAGAATTGTTAAATATCCAGCCAGCGGTTTGACTATACAGAGTTGGCTTTCTCTGCAGTATGTTAAAGGACATTTAAACTATTAGTGTAGTACACATATACAAAAACCTGCATGCAAACCTTGCCAATCTGGAAAAAAATGTAAAGAGAAGCATTCAAAGCTCAAAATGACTTCACGCCCATGAGTGTATAGAATCGTTCGATCAGCACTTTACAGCATATTATGCTACATTTAACCCCAAATTACTTTTTTTTTTTTTACGTCTAAAATGTCTTCCTTCAAGTTTCACATTACAAAACAATAGTATCCACATGATAAACTCCCCCATCTGTAGATTTGATCCCATACACTCCTCTGCATCACCTAAAACCTTGATTTTGTCAAGCTTTCACCGACATTACTCAGCCGACCACATGTTAAGGTGAGCACTTTTATTTAGTCGTTACAACATGCAGATCTCTACCAAGTGGATCAAAGCAAACTAAAACCATGCACACATTAAAAAAATTTATTAAACTGAAAAAAAAAATCAACTGATAATTACTATGAAAACATCTACTTACATGAGTACGATTTCAATTTATCTTAAATATACTGTGGAGATATTCAGGAATCAGGGGTAGGATGGACAGGAACATTATTAAACGGTGGTGAGGATGTAATGCCCGGATATCATGCAGGCTTTCTGCTTTACATTCCTGCTCTATTTAACATCTTAACTCTAGTGCAACTTTTACTGAAACACAGCACACAGCAGGTAAAGGCAAAATAAAAAACACCAACCTCAACCACACTTAATGACTAGAATGTACTCATTTTCAGAACTGATGGTGTTGATTGAAATAGGAACAAACATTTGTAACTGCTCAGCGTTATTTTATTCGTCATCGGAGGAGTCTCGCTCGATGCTGTAAGCCATGAAGAAAGCGTCAGGTCGGGAGGGGACGAGAGGATGACCCGGTCTAACAATCTCAAAGCCCAGGAAACTGAACGTACGCAGCAAGGATGCTGAGGAGAAACGGCGAGGGAAGAAACATTCGTTAGTATGACCTCAATACAGCGTCAACACTTAGAAACATATAAAGCTCTCGCAGAGTAAAAGTACATTAAACACAACACGGAGTACGAGTAGAAATAATTCAACAGCTTTAGAAGCAGAAAAAAAGAAAATAATTTTGTTGTACAGCAAAAGCTACATTTGGTTGTTAAAATTCATTTTAACAAAATTCTTTACATGTAATTTTTATGACCTAACCTACATCAAGCAGCAACTAATTTGCTCCCACTTTTGGGAAGCATTAAATTGGACTTAGTGGACTTATCCCACATTTAATGAAGAGAAATATTCAATTTAACATTTACTTTTTATATAAACAGAAAACATTTCATTTTAAACATAGGAAATTCGGAAAAATAAGTTTTATATCATAAACAAAATGTGTTTAAACTGATAAAATATATTTTAGTATTTCTGTACATTATTTTTAAAAGAGGTTTTGCTGCCGTGACCCAAAGTGGTTTATTATTAAGCAATAGTTAGTTAAACCAAAGCCACACAGATATCATCTCACCTCTGTCGTCACGGTTCTTGTGAAAGCAGATGAAAACATGATCAGCCTGTAGCTGTTCTTCTGCAAATTCCAGCAAAAGTGCAAAACTGTTGGAAAAAATAACAATTATTAAAGGATTAAGAACTCTGAGGTAATCACAATACTCCTAATACAGGTTTATGACTGAAAACAGCACGTATTACAAATAGTTATCCAAATCTATTTTGGTGAAATACTTCTTTGCACATAACCCATTTTATATTTATGTTAGCACAGTACAAACAGAAAACCAAAGAGTAAAGGGCTGACTTTAGTCACAGACTAAAACAATAAAAGCAATCAGCTTCAGCATAGATCAATGTCACTTCAATTTAATTTGTTGAAGAAAAACAGAGTTCCTGCACAGATGCAGAAAAAGATGCATTTACTCATCCTGACCTGTCTTTGCTGCCTTCAGGCAAAGCTCCAGAAGGGATTTCAACATAAAGGTTTCCCCCCTTTAGCGCAGCCCTCCAGACACAATGTTTGCCTTCGGTGCGGCGGGGCTCAAAGAGCAAGAAACGCACTCTGCTGTTTGCAGGGGGAGACTCTTCAAGAACCAACAAATGAGCATCCTATGGAGAGAAATAAAGATGAGACGCCACAAAAGGAAAAAACTGCCTGAAAAAAAACAAAAAAACAACAACTTTGTTCCGCGTACAGAGTAGAATAGTGTAGCTGAAAGATTGCGATCCCGCTGGTCATTCCCTCGCCCACCTGGGATCTTCAGGGGTGGGTGAGGGGCATCAGGAGCACCACAGAGGCCCCGGACACTGGTTACTGCAACAGTGGGAGCACCTCCTGGGACTGGAGATACTGGAGAGCAACACAGACGCACACAAAGACGGAGCCATCGTAAGTGGAGTATTCAGATGCTCACAAACCAAACTTGCAATGCAGACAGGAGGTTTAGTGTTCATTGCACAACAGAGAGATATATGACTGTAAAACATTTGCTTAACTTAAGTTAATAAACACCAGGTAACACGTGGCAGACAGAGTTCAATCAGTGACTGTGCTTTTCAAAAGACACACACATTTCTATATGTTGACTCATGAAATTTGAAACAAGCACATTAACATCCCAGACAGGAAGTTAGTTTATGTTAGACTGCCACTTCTGTGATGACTAGTTAAAAATAAGAGTTCCCAGTTAAGTGAGTCGCCTTTCAGTGCAATATTAACTGCAAACTGAATATATTCCTTTAGCCTTGAATGACCTTTTTCTTCTATTGAAACTTACTGCTATGCTCATCCAACAAGCCTAACTTCAGGGTTCCAACAAATTCATTTTAAAATTTCACACTTTGGATATTTAAAGTTGTTTTTGTTACACTTAACATGTTTTTAATATAAATGCTTAATCCTCTAGTATACAGCAGTGGGGACTTATCTGCATGTTCCATAAATCCAGTTGTAAAAGCCCATTTCACTGTTTTTAGACATTTGGGCTGAATTTGACCAACTCAATTTTAAAATGTCTAACACGTAAATGTGTTGCTGCATGTCTAAAATTGTAAGTTAATTATTTGAAGGCTTTAAGCCTCCAGTTTTTGGACCTAAATGTCCAGTTTAAACCGCCACTTAAAGCCGTCTAAAAAGATGCAAACAAGCTCCCTTATCTAGAGCTTATCAGGCACTTAAAAACAAACCGCTCAGGTCAAAAATGACTTGTGGCAAATCAACGATAAAAGACAAAAGCCTATACTAAATTACTTAATTTTTTTTATCTAGATTTCCTGTAGAAAACAAAAATAAAGTCAGAAAACAAACATATCCATAGTTTTTTTTATTTTTTCACTATACTTAGACAGAAAACTATAAAAGCAAATACCAACTCCACCAAACCAACCTGCATTTTACCATTTTTCTTGTGGTACATTCAGTTTATTCCAGAAACTGTCAAGGGATGACGTCCTGTCCTGCAGGTCTAACCATCGGCCTACTTCATCCTTTCACTAAACAGGTCGCTCCACTTTTCAACAAATGGAAAAATACCACCCAGCTCTTTGACTCAGCTTGGCTTTCAGCACTAATGCTTGTGTTACCACATTCATTTTCCACTGTTTGTGAAGATCAGTTTGTTTTGATTAGGAACGAGATCCATTAACAGCATCACAAAGATGCTCTCTAACACAAATGTCACGGATGTGCTATGTCTGGAGTAGGTTGTCAAAACCAGCAAACACCCATTCTCATGGCTGACAATGTTACAATGCAATATCAGATTTTGTAAAATATCATTTGAGACACTGAAGCTTTTAAGATAAGAGTTCAACTCAGTCATATTAGAACCATAAAACTCTCCAACCATAAAACTCATATGATAGTGTTAGCACATTTAAGACCAAGGATGTAATCATATTAACAAATACTAATGTTCCATGACCAATGTATCTTTTCCAGCTTCTTTCTATCTTTTTCTGTCTGAATAAGAAAAACTCATTCGACAAAAAAGTTGCCGTTGTTATTAAGAGGCCAGTAGGAGCAACCATCTAAGGTGGAGATGGGAAAAAAAACAACAAAAAAAAAACAGCTGTTAGCCAAAATAAAATTTTCATCTTGATTGGCCTTGACCAGAGATTGGCCGCTCAGAAACTCAAAATCTTATTTCCCCCTGCCAGTGAACACACCAGACATAACTCCCAGGTGGAATGCCGTTATTGAGGAAAGATTTAAGGTTAGCTATTTTCCATAACAATGATGTGTTTAAAAATTAAGTTAGAGAACATTCAGGGATATAAAGCTTTAAAAAAAAAAAAGAAAAAAAAGAGGAAACTACTCTTTCTGACATTTCTGCAGATAATAGAAATTAGGGAAGGAGCAAAAGTCATGGTGCTGCTTTTATCCGAACCTCGGTTTGTTAGAGAACTTGCTGGATTTGGACAATGTTTACAGCCTATAGAAAATCTGAGAATTAAGGTAAAGTAAGCATCTACATTCTCTAGAGAGAAAACCCACCAGAGACTGTTAGTTGTACTTGTCATCTCTGCTTCAGACCAACAGTTTTAATTTGAGGGACTCGAGCAAAGAAACACAAATTCAACCCAAACACATTTAAGTTGTCTTTCTATGAAACAGCATGTATTTTTTAGTATATACATTGTAATAAATGGAATTTAGAAAATCATAAAACTTATTAGGGGAAAAATTAAACCAAATTCATAGTTTACTGCATTTATTATAGTTCTTAAATAGGAACAAATATTGGCCTGTCAAAGTCGGAGAATAAGAATCAGCCACAAAATCCTAATTACTCAATGTGAGCTCAGACCTTCAGACGCACTCGTGTGTCTAAGCACTACTTAATTTTTTATTTTTTATTTTTTAAAAAAGCTCTGGCATGTACCACAAGTGGTTACGTAACTCCAATCTGACTCAGCCAACAGACTGATGGCAATAAATCAATTCTTTAAGGCAATAAAGCTGGCATGATTGAGAAATAGTCATTATAAAACTTGAGACTTATTCCTTCATAAACAATCAATGTTCATTTGACGTCCACCACTAGACACTTTTAACAGTATTTTGAAAATGTACATTGGGCATATGAAAATGTTACATAACTCATCAATACATACAGTGGAATATCTAGTCAAGGTTAAAGCTATGATAACAATAATAACTGTACCATCTAAGAGCAAATGTACACTGTGTATCATTAGCTGTCTCAGAGTCCTTTATGCCACCCCCTTTCGCAGTGCAGTGGAAATTTCCTTCCAGAGCTTTAAAAGACGTCAGAACTGGACAGATCGCCTGAATAAAATCCTGTGAGCACAGAACCTGAGCAACACCGCCTCAACACAGAGCAGGGAAAAAACGTACTAATAAAACATAACTCATGATTCCGGACAAAGAAATAAACGAGCTAATCCGCCCTGTTAACATTTTAATTAACCGACATCTATAATCCACAAACCAAGTGAATATCGATCACTGCTGTAGATGCCAAATCAGAATCAGGTGGAGACAAAGGTTGCTGAAAATAGTCGTAGCACCTTCGCCTGATTGGCCAGTTGCAAAATAAATCTGTCTTAAAATGGGATTTTTGGAAAATGTCCAAACACTTGTAAGCATGTGAGAAAAATGGGGCTAAAACACGAATCATCACGACGTCGGCTGGCATAAAACTAACAAAGTGAATAAAATAATAGTCTCCCAAGTGTTTACATACAAATCTACTATGACATACTATACAATTTAACGCAAGTGTTATGTTTTTGTGTCAACTACCAAGAAAGACACATTATTATCGTGGCAGCGACAAAAACAACATCGATGACATAACGCAATAAAGGTTAGCAAACGTGGGCAAAATACGAAGAATTTTATCCGTATCCGCGATGCGACTAAATTACAATTTAGTCATTTAAGCCTTAAAATGTTTTTAATTTGATGATTAAAAATAAATTTAAAGCTAATCTGGCTCCAAACAGCTAACATGTAGCGCTTAGCATCGGGCTAACAATTTCAGTTGCGTTTCATATATTAGCCATTCGGTTAGCATTAGCTCTCTGAAAGGAGCAATGCCTGTCAACAACGTTACGTGACTTCTGTCTAATTGCTGATTACCAATGTACAGTATATATTTAAAATTGTAATGAAGTATATCAATTATATGTTTATATATCATTTATAAAGTTTTGTTAAATAAAAAAAAATCCTGACAACTGTTTAGGAGCGTCAACTACCATATAAAATCGTGTTATTGTGAACAACATACATGACTTGTACCAGTCGTTCCAGTAAATAGACAGTAGTACACCTTGCTTAGGCCGCAGCTTTAGAACTTAGCATTTAGCTTCTTTTCTAAAACAGCTGACACCGACATACCTTTCAGGTTTATTACTGGGCTGCTCAATAACAGGCATCTCGGGTCTTTCTTTTTCTCTTACAAAACAATGACTATTCAAAATCGTCTGTAGGTTGGATTTAACCATCCGGCCAGCGTCCGCCACAGACTGCTCGCTCCGTCTCTCCTCGTCGGCTGATGCCAGAGTCAGGGCTGCGAGCTGCGGTTATCAGTCAGGGGAGTGTCCCGATCACTGTGACGTATAGGGACAAGACAATCAGGCCATTTCAATTATCCCGTGAAACTGTTTAATATTACTACTATATTTCTCCCTTTTAGTTTGTTTTGCAATTTGTTTCTATGGTAAATGACATACAGTTTTAATAGTGTTGAACCATATTTTGAGAAACATGTTGGAAAAATATACCTTTATGAGTAGTTTTATTGTATTATTATTTTTTTTTTTTTTACTTTTACTTAAGTAATATTATTATAAAGCATAATTATTCTTATTTAAAGAAAAATTCAATGCATGTAACTGAAGGACAAACATATTTTGACCAAAAATACACCAGACTCAGACACACACCTACAGTTCAAGTTAAAGTGAGACTTCTTGTTTGTGTAAAAGCTCTGTTATTCTTAGGTTATTTTCTGAGCTTGTGTTCACCCATGCATTAAACTTGGTTAAACAGAAAGTGTTTTGGAAGAAAACGTGTCCCACATCCCAATCTTGAAGCTGAGAATACAATATATATATAATATGTAGACCAGGAAAGTAGAATAAAATTGACCCATAAAGTTTGGGACATAGTGTCCCTTTCTTTTGTTAATGTACAAGGTCCTTTCAATATCCTGATCCATTGTCTTCGAAAATCACACTACATCATTTTATTGAAATATTGTGTCTTTGTGATTGAGCAGGTAAAATGGAAAAGTGCAGCTTGGGAGAGCTGATGGTAAGATGGATGAAACTAGATACAGAGAATACTTGGAAGAAAACCTGTTAGAATCTGTCAAAGACTTGAGTCTGGTGAAGAGGCTCGTTTTCCAGCAGAACAATGACCCTAAACATAAAGCTACCGCTGTCATTGAATATTCATGTGTTGGAATGGCTCGAAGACCTGAAGCCTACTGAGCCTCTATGGTGAGGCTTGAGAATTGTAATTGATTTCTCTATTAAACAACGCTCCCAATAAAAATATTAATGTTTCTTGCTGTAACATATTAAGAAATTGTGAAATTGTTCAAGGGGTATGAGTACCTTTGTGAGGCTCAGTATGCTACTGCTACTGCTGGTAAGTTTTAGGGAGCACTATCAATGTTGTCTTCCTTTCATCGCCCCACCCCGGGCCTCTCTTCTGTTGCTGTCAGTCAAGAAGCTCAGGAGCATGTTGAAGGGTTTGTGTGACACTTCCCCTCTACGTGACTCAAAACAGGGATCATAACTTTTCCGACCCTTGCATCTTTGTAAAGAGAAACTCAGGTATGTTTACTTTCTAATGGCTAATGTAAAACAAACCTGTGAGGTTCTTTCAACAAATTTTAATAGCTCCATGTGTTTGCAGGCCCCGATTTAGACCTTTTAGATTATGCTGTTGAAGCATGGTTTACAAAAGGAAAAACAGAATTTACTTATTTGATTCTTTGTTTTTAAAACAGATTCAGTTTGGACCAAGGTCTCACCCCAATTCTCAGAATTCAGAAGTTAGGCCTGGAGCCAATAAAGAAAAGCAATCAGAAGTAATACTAATGTCCACCACGTACAGCCATCTGGGTGTGTGGACACCACTCCAAATTCTTTGACGCGTTTCCGTCTTTCCCTAGTGTCTTATGAGCGGATTCTGTCCATTGAAAATTTGAACGATGTTCCAAATCCATGGAAGGGATTTACGATGAACCGCTGTTTGGTGGTGGCGCTGGTTGTGCTTCTGGTGAGCTCAGGAGTAAATGAAGTTCATGGTGAGTGCTCGCCATCACTTTTATTCATCTTATGTCCACACGTGGTTCAATCTCAGGCTGTCAGATTGTTGTTCTTTCATTATTATTATTTCAATAATTGGTTCAACCACAGCATAGATATTTAGTCAATTCTGCTACGGCTAATATTTTAGTGTATTATTTATTTTAAACACAGCAAATGATAGCTCTTGTCTAATCTTCAGCTAGTTTGTCTCAGCAGATTTGAGGGTGTTTTATATTTGTGTGTTTTAGAAGCTCTGGATTACTTTGTGGAGGAGACGGGTATCGGGTATCTAGTTGACTGTCTCCAAACAGGCACTCTACCTCAGGTAGGATCTGTCTCTCCCACACTGATCCTTTTTATGTAACTCTTTCTGTCTAAACAAAGATATTTAGGATTAGGGGTTCTATAGATATATTTCATACAAAGCTTGAAAGTGGATTATTTTCATCCTATTGATGGTAAACACCTGAGCAGTAAATTACTCACAGTATTAAAATATTCACAATCCTTAAGCCATTTCCCAGACTATCACGTTACAAAATCACACTTCAGTATATTTTGTTGGTATTTTTTGTGCTAAACCAACACTAATTAGTGTGCAATTGTGAAATGAAAGGAATCTGATGCCTCTTATTTCACTTTTTTTTTACGATCCCCAAAAGACTTTCAGCTGGAGTCAGATCATGTCCATTTCACTTTATAATAAAGCACTACCTTGTTGTGGGTTGTTATATATAAAATACAATTCTATTTTTGTATTAGTTGGTAGTTCTTACTTGATAAAATGTGGAAAAACATGGGCATAATACATTTTGTAAGGTGACATTTCTTGAAAAGTGCTGAAGGACAAAATTGGGAATTTATGCTCATTTCAAGATAGACTTTTACAACATGACTGCCAATACCTGAAATGAAGTAAAAAGGCTTTTATGTTTATAAAATAAGTTTATGTGGGAAAATAGATGGTAACTTCATGTTAAATCATTACTGAATGCCTCTTCCACACCCTCATCTGTCTCACAACAGCGTAGAAAAGCTGAAATTTTGCTGAAGTTTGTAGTTTTGGTGTGATTATCATTGACCCACATCCGGCCACCACTTGTCTAGAGATCATTTTTATTCAGAGTACTTTATTATTCATCATGATTTATCTTATATCCGTACTGTGAACTTGGCTTCCCATTTAAAATCAATGTTGCTTCCTATTTTCTGCCCTCAGTTTTCCATATGGGACAGTGTCACAAGTTGGTGGGGATCCGAAGAAGTCGGAGCAATACGAAGAAGAAAAAAGCCAATAGGGAAGAAAGTAATCTTGAAACCGAAAGCTAACGAGTGAAACACAAATATGAAGCTAAGTTACACATTTCTTTAACTGACTCACCAGACTCCAGAATAAATGACAAAAAACACAGACTGGCTTTGAAGATGGTGTTTTTAATGCATTATCATTTAATTATTATTTAATTATCTTTGATTGCGCTTTTTAAGACAAAAGAATATATATGACGTGCATCGTGCAACATTTACTTTAAAGTAAAAGCTAAAGAAATCTATGCAGATGATATGAATTCACTGCACTATTTAAATACTGCAGCAAAAATAATAATAAAAAAAAATGCAACACTTATTTCCCTCTGAAGAATTCCTAGTTCAGGTATTCCGAAACACTTTTAGCGACATCCGCACTCTTTGGCCACCATATCCGGCTTTCTTACGATAAAGCTGCCCTCGTCATTCCAGTCTATCACATCCAGGGGGTCGTAAGCCAGCGGCACGCAGCAGGGCCCCCGCTCGTTCACGTTGCCCCTCTTGATGTGGTCGGTGAGCAGCATGACGTGATTGTTGATGTTCAATAGCGGAGTCGCGCACGAGCCGCGGCAGTTGCTGAGGTCGGCATTCTGGGGACCCAAGAGGTTCATTGTTTCCAGGGACATAATGAGGCTCTCGAGCCCACAGCTGGGGGCCCTGGTTGAAGGTTCTGCTCTGGTGGCCCTCAGCTTTCGCTGTATGTTGTATGCACGGGTGACCGTCTGCAGGGCCTTCAGGAGGAGGAAAGAACAGTACTGGCTCTCTCCTGTTTGAAACAGAAAATAAGATATTGTTGTTTTACTTATTAATTTTTTTTAATATCAGGCCTTAAACAATGTGAACCGAGAGGCTGATGCTTTTGCCTCCACACACCTTCTGCTGATGAATCTTGCTTCTGAAAAGCACTGAGCTGCCTCAGCCTCTCCAGCTTCTCCGATGCTCTTTGAGGCACCATTCCCTGCCTTATCAACTCCCGCATCTGCCCCTCGTTCGTTTCCAGCCTCTGCCCCAGTTCCCCCAGCAGAGCAAGGGAGAGGGCCAGCTGTCCAGGACGGCCCGGGAAGCTGGAGCTGAAGGAAAAGATAGTCGGGGCAGAGGAGTTAATGATCTCCGCCAGCAGGGCCTCGTTAGTGGAAAGGCCAAGAGCCAGGGCAGGAAGGGACTGCAGGGAGTCGAGCTGCAGCAGAGGGGGCTCGGCGTGTTGCTGCGGCAGGGCGGCATCAAGGAAGCGTCTCAGCTCACACATGAAGGAGAGGGAAGTTGTCTGTGTCTGGGAGGACGCCGCTGACGAACCCGACCTGTTTGCATGCCTGAGACAGAAATGACAATGAGAACTCGATCCAGCACCACATCACTAGAAAGAAGGAACGTGAAACCCAAACCAGCCTTGTATCGGTTCCTGTTTCTGCAGAGAAAAGCAGAAGCGGAGTCAGGCGAACGTCGCTTCCTGATTTTCCACCAATAAGGACGTCTTTCAGGTTTTGTCCTGCATGACAGGAAACGTGAGGAGGTCGAAGATGACACACGAGACATCGAAAACAAAAATAAGCAATATGTCTTACTCGTGCCGGGGGATTTTGCCTGAACAGAAATATTCCACTTCTGTTCAACATTTCCCTCAGACGATTTTCCTGTTAGCAGGATGTACAACGTCCTCCCTGAAATGCAAGCAGACTAGAAAAAAAACTTGTGGTCAGAACACAGTGAAACCTGCAACTTCTGGGGGGAAAAAATAGGTATTAAATTAAAAAAACAATAAGATGAATCTTACACTAAGTTGCTGCTGCTGCTTAGGGTTCCCCAAAAAAACTCCAGAATGACCCAATTTTTAAAAAAAATTAATAAAAAAAAAACATGCTTTCAATGTTTATAGATAGCAAACTTAATAAAATGTATTCTTTCTTTTTTTCAAAATGAACAAATATTCTAGCAAGGAAAATATTAGTCATTCCATAATTTAGTATCGACACTCAAAACGTTTTCTGATGCTCACTAAAAATAACTAACAAGAAAAGGTAGTTTTTTTTGTGCTTTGAAGGAAAAAAGAATTTAAAAGGCCCCAACTTTACTAGTCTGCATTGAAACACTGTACACTGCATAACATTTCTATGAGTAAATGCATACTAAAAAACAACAAAAAACATTAAATTTCTGCAATTTACTCAATGCTGCATTATTTTTCTGCATAATGTGATGCAATTAACTTGACTTGATGATCAAACTAATTATATTCTGCAATGTAGACTATATGACTTAACTTGCGAACTATGCATTAAGTTAATGGCATGATAATCAAATTTAGACAGTTTTAAAGAGTTATTGGTGATCAATTGGAAGAGGGTTGCTAAATCAAATTCTGCTTGAGGTCCCAAATACACTTGGAGTTGCCATGATATGGGTAATTTTCTTAACACATAAAAAATGTTCCACATTTTTACAACAGTGTTTGTTTTTTTCTGTACCTGTGTGTTTGGCTGCAGAGACTGACTAGAGACAGTGACGCCCAGCTCTCCATCTGCAGGGGGGCTTTTAAATGCTAAGACCAGCACCGGTTTCAGCTTCAATAATTGGGATTGTGGGAGGTCAAAGGTTACCATGATGCTTTCCTGATCATCTTCGTTTGACACAAGCACTAGTGGAGAAAAATATGCAAGAATGACAAAAATAGTAAAATCTTTTTTAAAAAAAACAAAAAAAGGTCGTAGATTGTAAAAGCCGATACCTGCAGCCGGATTCAAAACCTCCAGGCCTCTTCGGTTGTTCCTTCGTATTTCTACGCTGAGTTCTGACAGGATTGATCGGGATGAACTGTCGGATTCACTGCAGATCCCAAACGAAGCCGGGCTGCTGGCTAGAAGTTCGCCGTCTTTCCCCGTGGCGTCATGGAGAGCTGCCACCAAGTCGTCCACAAAGCAGGGGTCATCCCGATGTGCTGCGGAAGCATGAATATGTAGGGATCAAATCAGAAGAGCTGCAGAACAAACAAGCTAGATATGGGCATATGCCATCTTGCATCACAGCCTGACCTGTTACTGCAGGACCAAAGCAGCTCCAGAGCAGGATCAACAAGAACATGTTTCACTGCCGGTGTGAACACCTGTGTGGTCAGACGTCTCTGAGCTGCCTATTTATTTTGGGTCAAGCTCTGGTGGATGGGAGTAACATCCTCCCAGCTTTTCCTTCTCACTAACAGAGGAGTGGGGCACTGAAATGATTAAAAAAAAAAAAAAAGAAAGGCAGCTGATGTGTCCTTGAAATGTTCACCGCTGAGAAAGGCGGAAGGCAGGTTGGGGTGGCTTGTTGAACATCTTTAACTTTGAGAAGTCAGAGCAAAAACAAGCATAAAGGGAGGATTTAACTGGAAACAAACACATACAGTGTTGATTGTGGACCACTAGGTGTTGTTTTCTCTACTAATACTGCCAAGTAGTAGTACACAATATAGCTTACAAGTGTTGAAAAATTACATCTACAATTCTACAAAGTATTTCCCAGGAAACACAGCATATTTAACACAGCTTGGCTTAAATGGAGTTTAAAGAAAGTATGCAAATCTATTACTAGTTTCAAACACAGGATTAAAATATAATAGTAGCGTATCAAAAGTTTTCACTTACTACTTTTAATGATACCTATTAAGGCATTTATTCACAAGGAATATATTTCTCCTTTTGGAAGTTTCAGAATTGAATTAAAAAAATTTAGCATCATTTGATTAAACATTACAATAAAAGGAGATAAAAAAAAACAAAAACTAAATGCAACGCTACCATTCACGTTATCTCGTGAAATAGTTCTGGCTATGGAGTATCTGACATTGTAGCAGACAGAGGAAACAGATTCGCTATAGAGACGTTACTCCCTTCAGGTTCTCACCAATTCAGCTTTGTTTTGCAGACAGTCAAGGTCTCAGGGGTGAAGAAGCGCCTCTGAATCCCAGGAGATAACGGCACAACCTATTCATGGACATCGCTACTCTGTCAGCACCAAGTGGCAGGAGAGAAAGCTTCATTTTCCCAGGAAAAATAGCAATGTTATTTATTCATAAGAGAGCATATATGTGAAATGGAAGAACAATGATGAACGGCTTTGAATGCATTTTTTTCCTGTTTTTACAAAAAATCTGAAAGGTGCGATGTGCTTCTTTATTTAGCGCCATGAACATGAAATTTGATCATGTCAGTTACAGCTTTGCCCAATCTTATTGGAAAATAAATCAAACTCAGTTGGACTGGATGGAGAGTGTCTGTCTGTGTTCAAAGCTTAGGATATTGTTCTATAATCTAACCCTCCTTTAAACTCCCCCTTAACTCTATCCTTGATTCGCCTCCTGAGTTCCTGGACCAAGAAACTTCATGAGACACACGCAGACTCTGCAGACTATCTATGGGCCATCAGCGTAAAAGGGGGACTGGAAGCATGTTATTGTTTTTGGAATATAGCTATGAAGGATATTTTGAAAGCATAATTTCCATTCCACTTTACAACAATGTGCTGCTTTCTCTTGGTCTCTTAAATTGAACCAATAAAGTTTATTAAAGTTGGGAGTAATGTGAAAGGAGTCTTAGTCAGCAATTTGTGCTTAAAATCAAAGCTTCTTTTTGGGTCGTTGATATTCTTTATTTCAGGCCTTAAAAGTCTTTAACACAACTTCATTTTTTCATTCAAAGTACTTTGTGTAATTCAGATGACATCTTTTATTTGTACTTTTTGACATTTGTTCTGTTTTATAAAAATTTACCATTTTCTGAAACTAATTTACAAATGGTTAGACAATTACAATAAAACTTTTCTTGTTGCATTATCCACTACTTACTCATGAGAAAGTTTTTCTTTTACAAGGTTTCAGATGGAACCAGAAATTCACTCAAAGCCAAAACCACCAAAATAAATTAATTTGAAGTTTACTCTAACACAATAGTGTCCACATTAAAGTTGCTCTCATGACAAAAATTGTGAAGCTGAAAAGGTATTATAAATAAAAAATGTGAAGTGAATGTATCTTTTTCTATTTTATCCGCTAAATGACGTTTGAACATGCTTGCATGTTCAAAATAGTAAGATTGTTGTGAAAAAGTGACCTGAAAATGATTATGAATCCAAATCATATAAAAGGTTCTAGAACAATTGCATTATAATAAGACAAGCATGTGAAGTATTTAGAGTTTTTATTTGCAGGGAGAGACAAACTGATTTATTCTAAGCAACAAGAAAATGAGGTCAATCCTTTTCTTCTAAAGCTCTTGCTGTATTAATCAGTGGATGGCAGCACCCAAGTCTCCTTTTTACTTAAAGTTGCCAGATGTATGTGGTTATATTTAGTACAAAAGTAAAATGAATGCAGAAACATGTTTAAAAATATATTTTTGTTGTACCACTCACATTGTAACATTATTTTTACTACAGAATTTGTCTGTAAAACTGAAAAAAAAAAAAAAAAAAGAACAAAAACGTGCACGTTAGATGTGCTCCATTTGACATTGTGATCAGGGGCCACATAAAATCATTAACAGGGCCACAAACAGCCCTCTGTGGACACCCTTGCTGAAAGGTGTTGAAGCTGGGTAAAAACCATTAAAAAAAATTAAAAAAAGCAAAGAAAACATTAATTTAACTTCACCTGCTGGGGGTGAATTTAATTTAACTAAAGTCTTGATTTCAAAATAGTACTGCTAGAATCCTCTGGAAACCCTGCTTGTGTATTTATACAGGCAGATATTAATTTTGTTGAAAATCAATGTATCTCCCAATTAAACGCATTCGAGTCAGAATTAAATACACTGAACACCAAGATGTGTCAATATCATATGAAACATTTTTATTAATAAACATAAAAGGCAGGAAAAAAAAAAAACTCCACTAATTCCATTTGTTTCATTTGTACATCATAGGATAAAAGCACCAACATCAAACAGTAACAATTGTTTCAGGAAAAACCCAGGGCCTTTTGGAAAGTAGGTTTGTCATTATTGCACCTCAAACCTGCCCTGGCTTCACCAGTCAGTCACCGCACGCACCGGCGAGGCTACGTCTGTCCTACGCTGCCCGTCCCGACACAGGTGAAGGGACCTGGACAGAGAGGATGACCAGCCTCCTTCTTGGTGACACATCCCGAGACAGAGGCATTTGTGAGATGAGGAAGATGTCAAAAGCACATTTCACGGCTTTTCGGAGATCACAGCGACTCACAAGGGGTCGACTTCACTTGGGAATGTGGACGCATGAGCCAGAAGGAGTCAGTCTGAGGACATCACAGACAAATTTTTATTATAAATTTTTGTTTTTTTGCTTTAAAGAATGCTCACAGTTAATTTGTCCTGAGCTTAGATTCTACAGGGACTCCATACACTTTTACATAAAAAAGAAAAAGGAAAAGAGTTGTTTTGAGAAAACTGTTGGAAGGTTCCTGAGTTAAGACCTTTGGCAGGATTCAAAGTAAACAGCATTGAGTGCAAAAACTCACATCTACCAAAGACGTACCAGGAGTATTGCAAAAAAACAAAAGCTTGAATTTCAAATATTACTGCGCGTGTAACTACAAAACTGATTGAAAGCTGTATTGAGCAGCACAGACTTTTCTTAGTGGCACATGCATCAAATCACCTCCAAGGGAAAGCCCTAAGAGTCGGACGGGGCCGTCCGAAAAGCAACAAAGTGAGCTCAGGTTGAACATGTTGGAACCATAATACCCTGCAGCACAACAGGAGGAGGGTAGGATCTATCAAAAGCTGCAACTCTTTATTTTAAGTGAAGGAGAGCACCGTGCTGTCCGTCTGAATAGTAGTAATAAAACCTGACAGGAATCTGCATACACCATAGAAAGCATTACATGTAACTGCAATTGTATCAAACACCAAGAATAGGAAGAGAAAAAAAAAAGAAAATCCAAACAGCATCAACAATAATTACAAAATACCTCTCAGTGCTGGTAACAAATGGACTAGTCTCTAACTACGTCTGAAAATGACTTACTTCTGTTCGTTTAAACACTCACATGTGAGAACATTGGTTTACATGGGGAGTGCACAGGACAGGAGGTTTTGACTATAAAGCTTTCAATATTCTTCCCTTAGATATGCACCGGTAAGAGTGGGGAGAAAGAAAAAAAAACAGCACCCACAAATAACTGAGCTTAAGTGTAATTCCTCTATAAGGAAGCATTGCTGCTCTCGATCATCAACACAAAGTACTTTACATCAGCATGTCTGTTCGCGGTTACACAACACGGTCACTTGACAAAGTTCGGCCTCGTCAGGAAGAGATCAAGGGACAAGTGTGGGAGAAGACGCCGACGTGGCGTTTTTATGCACCAGTAAAAGATCTAGTTAGTAAAAACTGAAATGACGTTGCATTGAAACAGAAGCACCATTTTTTTTTTTTTTCTTCTGCAGAATCTGGGTCCAAAACCAAAGAAAACAAAGAGTTAAAAACACCTGATTAAAGTGATAACAGTTCTAGTGCTGGATTTGAAGCGTGTCCATGCTACAGCACCGGTGTGTGTGTGTGAGCGCTTAAATACGAACACACACACAGTTTGAGTATCTAGTCCTGTTTTGTTTACACCATGAGGATTCAGGTGGTGCTGCGCTGCCATGTTTAAGGTCCCGAGGTGGTAATGCTTTGCTTAGCTTGGCTTCAAGCCTCCTGTTTAACAGGCTGAAAATAAGGGTCAGAATGTGAGCACCAAACATCCCTCATTACTCTCTATATATATGCATATATATATATATAGCTATATACATATATATTTATTTACTTATATAGATGTAATGTAAATAGATACATACTTTATAAAACTTTGATGGAGACTTACAACAAAAAATATAAAAACAGTGTGTCTTATTCACTGAGAGATAAGAAGCTCACTTCTGAGAGAAAAAGCAGTCTGACTATATATGAAAACCCTCTGTAGGAGAAACATCAACACCTATTTACTCAAGACTCTGAGGCAGCTACTGGAGAGCTTTATCATCATTAGGCGGCATCTACTGCTGTACACTAGGGTAGAAACTGAGACAATAGCATATTAAATATGAGAAAAGAAATGCCAAAAAATATGGCCTAACGAATGTCCCTGTGTAGAGCACCAAGTATTCAAATTGTTTTTTTTTTTCTTTCTGATTTCTATTTACAATAAGATCAGGCACAGTCCAAACGTAGCACCATTGTTTTCAGACTGTGAGTCAAGTACACACACGCACGCACACACACTATTGCATTCTACTTTGCCAACACAATTCAAAGTGAAGAACAAACACCAAGGCAAAAAGGAGAGACGGACAGCATAAATAATAATCTTCTGAATTATTCACAACTATACAGTTGGAGAATGAATCACATTCACAGTACAAACATTGTTTACAAACAAATAAAAAAAAAAGACAATTAACAAGCAAACAAATGTGTGAAGGGAGTCCAGTAGTTCTTTGTGATCACTGTAAAAAAAAATTGTGTTTTTTTTTTTTTGCCAGTGTGCGAGGGTTTTGCATGTCTGCCTGTGTATGTGTGCGTGGTTGTTTTCACCAAGCGCAGCAAAGATAAATAGGGCAAAATTTAGCTTAAGTTCTGTTTAAAAAACAAAAAAACAAAAAACCCGGCTGCAGAAATGATTCCAAGTAGTAGTGTGACTTAATCAAACTGACTTAGAAACAGAAATCTTAATAAATAGAGAAACTGGTTGAATTCTCTAATTCTGTACACCTGCTTTTAAGCTTTTTCACAAACTTCCAACTAAACTCCAACAAGCCGCTGCTACAGAGCAGCTGCCTTCTCAGAGAGTCACGTGACTTAGTGAATTTCATTTCATCTTTTTAGATTGAAACATACTCGACTGGTAATGTGAACCCCTAGGACTAAAAATCAGCACATTGTTACAACATCTATAGATGTTTTCCATATTTTTCATTCATTAGTTAAATTATTAAGAGAAGAAATGTTTGAACTGTGATAAGTATCACAAAATAAGTCTTGCTGATATGCTAAATGCTTGATATTAGAATACAATCACACCTCATTCCAATGTCTAATTTGACTCCAGCTGAATTTCAATTCATAATCAATGCATCAGGAACTCAAAATGATCTTTTTTTGGTTTTTAGAAAACATATTAGGGTGTCAAATTAACCACCCAAGACTGGAACATCTGCATCCTAATATCCAGTGTGAAGTTAAACCAAATGGTCCTCATCTTGCTTCAGACTCTTTAAAAAAAAAAAGCAACACGTGCTCAACTTCATAGGGAAGAATGGATAAGAGAACATGCATGCAGCGAGGCAAAGCTGCATGATATCTGAGACCAGTTCAGTCAACTGGCTCTGTGTTGTGTGTTTCAGTGTACAAACACACACGCACACAGACACACACACTCATGAAGTGAAGCTTTGGAAGGAGTGTGGCACCTGATTCAGCTGACAGGATGTGTGCTTCATGCTGTGATTTCATTTTTCTAAAGGATTTTATTCCTTCCTTGTTACCACAATTATATCTGAACACCTTCAAGATGAAACTGATACAATTATTTCTCTCTCTGACGGCTGACTTTCAGATTTTAAATCTTCATTCATCAAATGGAAACAAGACTCTTCACTGCAGATTCTGCTCCAGGTGACCACAGTGGTCCTTAGTGTGAGTGTGTGTGCGCGTGTCCCAGATTTTCCCCGTAAGAAGCCGGTCTTGGAGGCGGTTGGGTAGTGCAGACAGTTTGAAGCACCAGTAAATGAGGAGTGTGCCTTGGTCCACGCCTGGACATTTGCATAGTTTATGTTGTTGCTGAGGTAGTTCGCATCAATTACCTGAAACAGTTACACACAGAGAAACAACACAGTCGGTCACTCAGGACATTTCACACAGCAACAACAAAGCAGCAGGCAGTGCTTTGGGAGAGTCTTTGCGCCCCTTGAGCCTTTCTCATATTTAGTCATGGTACAAATACCAATTTAATGGAGCTTATTGCAACTTTATGTAATAAAACAACAAAAAGGTGTGAATATCTGAAGTGGAAGGCTATCAAACATTTGAACAAATTAGCAATGTTTTACTCAGGTACATGCAAATGATATCTAGTGTGACCATCTGCTTTCAAAAGTCACCAAACTAGTAAAACAACTAAAAAATGTAAGCATAAATCCAACTGTTCTGCTAGAGAATGTTAAGGAACAAACAGGAACATGAAGATCAACGACCAGAGCAGACGGGGCAAGGATGGGTTAGATTCAGCACTTCTCGTGTAGTGGGAAGCGGCACAAAAGGCAGGAGGTTTTAGTACAAGTGTCTTTATCCATGCTTGTTCCATAAGCAAGCCTCTAGTCCAGGGGTGCTCAAGTCAAGTCCTCGAGAGCTACCATCCTGCAACTTTCAGATGCATCCCTGCTCCAACACACCTGAATCAAATGAATGGCTCATTACCAGGCCTGTTCAGAGCTGATC